>JAJNNQ010000333.1:0-55806 GCA_027886175.1 Phylloscopus collybita
GAACCGGCGGGTGGAGGAGACAAGGCGGGACGAAGATAACCGGGAGCCGCCATGTTGTACGGCAGGAGGAAAATGGCAGCACTTCCGCTTCCGGTGTGAGAAGTGAGGGTGCCACAGAGAGGGAAATACTGAAAGGGAGGGATTCGGGGTCTGGGAGGTCTGGGGGGACTCGAGGGTCCTTTCCCCCTGAATTTTAGGTGGTTCCGTCCAACTTCCCCGTGGCTTCACCGCCCGCGGCCGCCATCTTGAGGCGCGGCGGCGCCGGTCAACAAGATGGCGGCACCATCCCACCCTCCCCGGTGCTGTTTTGAAACGAATTTTAAAGCGAATCGCAGCCAAATCGGGAAGAGCGAATTCTCCGTCACGATTCAAGCCTGGCGAGCGATTTAAACCCTACGGGGAACCGGGGGAACGGCGGAAACGCGGGGTTTGGGGAGTCACTCAGGGCGCCGCCATGTTGTACGGCAAGAGGCGGTTGAAGCGCACTTCCGCTTCCGGTGGGGGAGCGGCCCCTCAGCGGTGGCGGAGCGGGGGGTAAACACAGGCCGAGGGTGGGGGGGGGGGAGGAATTTGGGGGAAAATTGGGAAATTTTGGAATTCCGATGGAAATTTGGGAATCCGTGGGGTGGCGGAGAGGGAGGACTGGAGGGATTCGTGGGGTGGTGGCCGTGGGAAGGTTTGGGGTCTCTGAGGGGGGTTTGGGGGGGGGCTCTGAGGGGGATTTGGAAGTGGGGGAGGGGATTTTGAAGGAATTTTGAGGGAATTTTGTGGGAATTTTGAGGAATTTTGGGATAATTTTGGGGATTGGGGGAATTCTTGGGGGTCGGGGGTCGTTTTGGGGGGGCTTGAGGGGATTTGGGGGGGATTTTGGAGGAATTTTGGGGATTTCAGGGAATTTGGCGGGGGGGGGAGTTGTGAGGGGAGTTTTGGATGTGAGCGGGAAAGTTGGGATTTGGGGAATTTTTGGGGATTTTGAGGAATTTGGGATGGATTTTGAGGGGAATTTGGGGATTTTGGGGAGGATTTAGGAATTTTGGGGGAAATTTTTGGGATTTTGAGGAATTTGGGTGGGGAATTTAAGGGGATTTGGGAATTATTTGTGGTTTGGGAATAAATCGGGGGGTATTTTTGGGGCAAATTTGAGGGAATTTTGGAGGAATTTGGGGAGAATTTGAGGAATTTGGGGCATTTAGGGAATATTTCGGGAGAATTCGGGGCGATTTTTGGGATTTGGGAAGATTCGAGGAAGGGCTGTCAAGATTTTGGGGAGATTTGGGTGGAATTTGTTCCAATTTTTTCGAATTTGAGAGGATTTGGGTGGGAATTTTGGAGAATTTGGGACAAATCTCCCCAAAATTTCAGGAATTTTTTTAGGAATTTCACTTTTCCCCCCTTTGGAGACTCCAAACCCCAAAATTACAGGAAAAAACCTTAAAATTATAGAAAAAAACCCCAAAAATTTCATTTTTTCCCTTTTTTTTTTTCCAGCCCCCACCCCTCCCCGATGCCAAAATCACCGAAAATTCCCCCAAAAATTCCCAAAAAAATGAACTGAGGCCCCTCCCCCCCCCCTTGGATGGCCCCCTGGAATTTTGGGGGATCCCAAAATGGGGGATTCGGAAAATCCCGGGAATCCCCCAAAGGAGGAGGAGGAGGACGAGGAGGAGGAGGAGGAGGAGGAAGAGCTGGACCCCCGGATCCAGGTGGGAAATCCCAAAATTTTGGGGGGAATTTGGGGAGGGAAAAATCCCAGGAAATTTGGGGATTTGGGGGGGATTTTTGGGGAATTTTTTGTTTTATTTTGGGGGATTTTTTGGGATTTATTTTTAATTTTTAATTTTTTTAATGAAAAACTTATTCAATTTATTTTTAATTTTTGGGGGGAATTTTGGGAGATTTTTGGGGATTTTTTTTAATTTTGGGGGGGAATTTTGGGAGATTTTTTATTTTTGGGGGGATTTTTTGGGATTTTCTTTTAATTTTTCGGGGAATTTTTGGGATTTTTTTATTTTATTTTTGGGGGGACTTTTTAAAAAATTTTTGGGGATTTTTTTTTTTATTTTTTTGGGACTTTTTTGGGATTTTTTTTTATTTTTGGGGGGGATTTTTTTTTTTGGGGGGGGGATTTTTTGGAATTTTTCTGATTTTTTTGGGGGGGGAATTTTTGGGGATTTTTTAAATTTACTTTTGGGGGGATTTTGGGGGTTTTTTATTATTTTTTCAGGGAATTTTGGGGAATCTTTTTTGGATTTTTGTTTTATTTTGGGGGGATTTTTTTAAATTTTTCAGGGTTTTTTTGGGGGATTTTTTTGGATTTTTTGGAATTTTTCTGATTTTTTTAGGGGGGAATTTTTGGGGATTTTTTTTTATTATTATTTTTGGGGGGATTTTTTGGGAATCCAGGTAATTTTAGGGAGGTTTGAGGTGGGAATTTTGGGATTTCGATGGAATTTTGGGGCCAATCCTGGAAATTTGGGATTTTTGGAGAGAAATCCTGGAGATTTTGGGATTTGGGGCTCAAATTCCTGAACTTTCTGGGGAAATCCTCAAAATATTCGGATTTGGGGGCCAAATTTTTGGATTTTTTGGGGGAAAATCCTCAAAATATTTGGATTTGGGAGGGGGGTTGGAACCAAATTTTTGGAATTTTGGGGAAAAAAAAATGAGAATTTTGGGCTCCTGAAGTTTGGATTTTGGTGGAAATCCCAAAAATTTGGGGATTTGGGGGCCAAATTCGGTGATTTTGGGGGGGAATTTTGGGGGAGAATTTTGGGAATTTTGGGTGGATTTTGGAGGAAATCCCCGAAATTTTGGGGATTTGGGGGGAATTTTGGGCCCCTTTTCCCAGATTTTTGGGGTCTTGATCCCGGATTTGGAGGTTTTTTTGGGGGGGAATTTTGGGAATTTTTTGGGGTCTCTTGATCCCAACTTTTGGGGGTTTTTATCCCAATTTTGGGGTTTTTAATCCCAAATTTTTTGGGGGTTACAGGAGGAGCTGGAGCACCTGAACGAGGCCAACGCTGAGATCAACCGAGTGGAGCTGGAGCTGGATGTGAGCAACTGAACTGGGACAAACTGGGACAAACTGGGACAAACTGGGACAAACTGGGACAAACTGGGAGAGGGGTTTGGGGCCAAAAAATGAGAAAAAAGGGAAAAAAATTGGGGGGAGAATGGGAAAAATCGGATTTTTTTAGGGGCGAAAATGGTGGGAAATGGGGATTTGGGAGACTGGGATGGACTGGTTTGGACTGGGATGGACTGGGATGGACTGGTTTGGACTAGGAGGGAACTGGAACTGGTTTTTCCCAGTATGAACCGGTATAAACAACGGTCTTAAACTGGTTTTCCCAATCCCAAACCATTCTAGACCAGTTTGGAACTGGATTTCCCAATCCCAACCCAGTCCAACCCATTCCAAACCAGTCCCAAACTGGTTTTCCCAGTCCCAAACCAGTCCCAAACCAGTCCAAACCAGTATCAAACTGGTTTTCCCAGTCCCAACCCATTCCAAACCAGTCCCAAACTGGTTTTCCCAGTCCCAAACCAATCCAAACCAGTCCAAGCCACTTCCAAACCATTTCAAACCAGTCCCAAACTGGATTTCCCAGTCCCAAACCAATCCAAACCAGTCCAAACCAGTCCCAAGCCATTCCAAACCATTCCAAACCAGTCCAAACCAGTCCAAGCCACTTCCAAACCAGTCCAAACCAGTCCCAACCCAGTCCCAAACCAGTCCAAACCAGTCCCAAACCATTCCAAATCAATCCAAGCCAATTCCAAACCGGTCCCAAACTGGTTTTCCCATCCCAAACCAGTTCCAAGCCATTCCAAACCAGTCCAAGCCAATTCCAAACCATTCCAAACCGTTCCAAACCAGTCCCAAACCGGTCCCAAACTGGTTTTCCCATCCCAAACCAGTCCCAAACCAGTCCAAAGCAGTCCAAACCAGTGCCAGACTGGTTTTCCCAATTCCAAACCAGTCCCAACCCATTCCAAACCAGTCCCAAACTGGTTTTCCCAGTCCCAAACCTGTCCCAAACTGGTTTTCCCATCCCAAACCATTCCAAACCGGTCCCAAACCGGTCCAAACCGGTCCCAAACTGGTCCAAACTGGTCCCAAACTGGATTTCCCAATCCCAAACCAGTCCAAACCAGTCCCAAACTGGATTTCCCAGTCCCAAACCAGTCCCAAACCATTCCAACCCAGTCCCAACCCATTCCAAACCAGTCCCAAACCAGTCCAAACCGATCCCAAACCATTCCAAACCGGTCCCAAACTGGATTTCCCAATCCTAAACCAGTCCCAAACCAGTCCAAACCAGTTCCAAGCCATTCCAAACCATTCCAAACCGGTACCAAACCATTCCAAACCAGTCCCAAACTGGATTTCCCAGTCCCAAACTGGTCCCAAACCATTCCAAACTGGTCCAAACCAGTCCAAACCAGTCCCAGACCAGTCCCAAACTGGTTTTCCCAATCCCAAACCAGTCCAAACCAGTCCCAAACTGGATTTCCCAGTCCCAAATCATTCCAAGCCAATTCCAAACCATTCCAAACCAGTCCCAAACCATTCCAAACCATTCCAAACCAGTCCAAACCAGTCCCAAACTGGTCCCAAACCATTCCAAACTCATCCAAACCATTCCAAACTCATCCAAACCATTCCAAACCAGTCCAAACCAGTCCCAAACTGGTCCCAAACTGGTTTTCCCATCCCAAACCATTCCAAACCGGTCCCAAACCGGTCCAAACTGGTCCCAAACCGTTCCTAACCGGTCCCAAACCATTCCAAACCGGTCCCAAACCGGTCCAAACCGGTTTTCCAGGCCGCCCGGTGCCGCTACCGCCGCATCCTCTCGGATTCCGCCCGCAAGTTGAACTCCCAGGGCTCCCAGCTGGGGAATTGCATCGAGAGAGCCCGGCCCTACTACGAGGCCAGGAGGAAAGCCAAGGAGGTGCCGGGGTTTTGGGGGGAAAAACGGGGGAAAAGGGGAAAATTTGGGGGGAAAATGGGAAAATTTGGGGGGAAAATGGGAAAATTCGGGGGAAAAATGGGAAAATTGGGGGAAAAATGAGAAAATTTGGGGGGAAAATTTGGGGGGAAAATGGGAAAATTTGGGGAAAAAAGGGAAAATTTGGGGGGGAAATGGGAAAATATGGGGGAAAAATGGGAAAATTTGAGGGGAAAATGGGAAATTTGGGGGAAAAAAGGGAAAATTTGGGGGAAAAACCTCCAAAAATGGCAGGAAAAATGGGAATTCCCATCCCAAACCTTCTCCACCCATCCCAAACCTTCTCCAACCATCCCAAACCTTCTCCACCCACCCCAAACCTTCTCCACCCATCCCAAACCTTCTCCACCCACCCCAAACCTTCTCCAACCATCCCAAACCTTCTCCAACCATCCCAAACCTTCTCCACCCATCCCAAACCTTCTCCACCCATCCCAAACCTTCTCCTCCTGATCCCAAACCTTCTCCTCCTGATCCCAAACCTTCTCCACCCACCCCAAACCTTCTCCACCCATCCCAAACCTTCTCCACCCACCCCAAACCTTCTCCAACCATCCCAAACCTTCTCCAACCATCCCAAACCTTCTCCACCCATCCCAAACCTTCTCCACCCATCCCAAACCTTCTCCAACTCATCCCAAACCTTCTCCAACTCATCCCAAACCTTCTCCAATCCCATCCCAAACCTTCTCCAATCCCATCCCAAACCTTCTCCACCCATCCCAAACCTTCTCCATCCATCCCAAACCTTCTCCAACTCATCCCAAACCTTCTCCAACTCATCCCAAACCTTCTCCATCCATCCCAAACCTTCTCCAACTCATCCCAAACCTTCTCCACCCATCCCAAACCTTCTCCAACCCATCCCAAACCTTCTCCAACCCATCCCAAACCTTCTCCATCCATCCCAAACCTTC
The DNA here is from genome assembly GCA_027886175.1 of Phylloscopus collybita. NCBI lineage: Eukaryota > Metazoa > Chordata > Aves > Passeriformes > Phylloscopidae > Phylloscopus > Phylloscopus collybita. Next base: position 5,933 of record JAJNNQ010000333.1, read on the forward strand.
TCCACCCATCCCAACCCTTCTCCAACCCATCCCAAACCTTCTCCTCCTGATCCCAAACCTTCTCCTGCTGATCCCAAACCTTCTCCAACCCATCCCAAACCTTCTCCAACCCATCCCAAACCTTCTCCAACCCACCCCAAACCTCCTCCTGCCGCTCCCAAACCCCATCCCACCCCACCAAACTCCACCAAAAAACCTCTCGGGGTGCCTCCCAAAACTCCCGGAATTCCCAAAAAACTCCCGGAATTCCCGGCCTTCCCGCCCCGGCAGGCTCAGCAGGAGACGCAGCGGGCGGCGCTGCGCTACGAGCGGGCGGTGGGGATGCACAACGCGGCGCGGGAGATGGTCTTCGTGGCCGAGCAGGGCATGGCCAACGGCAAGAACCGCCTGGACCCCACCTGGCAGGAGATGCTCAACCACGCCACCAGGAAGGTGGGAACCATCTGAAGGATTTGGGAGTGGTGGGAGTGGGGTCTAGGGTGGATGGAGAAGGGTTGGGATGGGTGGGAATGGGCTTGGAGAAGGTTTGGGATGGGTGGAGAAGGTTTGGGATGAGTTGGAGAAGGTTTGGGATGAGTTGGAGAAGGTTTGGGATGAGTTGGAGAAGGTTTGGGATGAGTTGGAGAAGGTTTGGGATGGGTGGAGAAGGTTTGGGATGAGTTGGAGAAGGTTTGGGATGGGTGGAGAAGGTTTGGGATGGATGGAGAAGGTTTGGGATTGGTGGAGAAGGTTTGGGATGGGTGGAGAAGGTTTGGGATGACTTGGAGAAGGTTTGGGATGGGTGGAGAAGGTTTGGGATGGGTGGAGAAGGTTTGGGATGGATGAAGAAGGTTTGGGATGGGTGGAGAAGGATTGGGATGGGTGGAGAAGGTTTGGGATGACTTGGAGAAGGTTTGGGATGGGTGGAGAAGGATTGGGATGGGTGGGAATGGGATTGGAGAAGGTCTGGGATGGGTGGAGAAGGTTTGGGATGACTTGGAGAAGGTTTGTGATGGGATTGGAGGTTTGGGATGAGTTGGAGAAGATTTGGGATGGTTGGGAATGGCAAGAACCGCCTGGACCCCACCTGGCAGGAGATGCTCAACCACGCCACCAGGAAGGTGGGAACTCGGTGGGAGTGGGGTTTGGGGTGGATGGAGAAGGGTTGGGATGGGTTGGAGAAGGTTTGGGATGAGTTGGAGAGGACTGGGGATGAGTTGGAGAAGGTTTGGAATGGGTGGGAATGGGATTGGAGAAGGTTTGGGATGGTTGGAGAAGGTTTGGGATGGGGTTGGAGGTTTGGGACGGGTGGAGAAGGTTTGGGATGGGTTGGAGAAGGTTTGGGATGAGTTGGAGAAGGTTTTGGATGTTGGGAATGGCAAGAACCGCCTGGACCCCACCTGGCAGGAGATGCTCAACCACGCCACCAGGAAGGTGGGAACCATCTGAAGGATTTGGGAGTGGTGGGAGTGGGGTCTGGGGTGGATGGAGAAGGGTTGGGATGGGTGGGAATGGGCTTGGAGAAGGTTTGGGATGAGTTGGAGAAGGTTTGGGATGGATGGAGAAGGTTTGGGATGGGATGGAGAAGGTTTGGGATTGGTGGAGAAGGTTTGGGATGGGATGGAGAAGGTTTGGGATCAGCAGGAGAAGGTTTGGGATGGATGGAGAAGGTTTGGGATGGGATGGAGAAGTTCCCAACCATTTCTTGGAGCCATTTCCTCCTTTTTCAGGGATTTTTTTCGGGAATTTTCCCCCATTCCCAAACATTTTTGGGAATTCCCTTCATTCCCAACCCATTTTTGGGCCGTTTTTCCCCCATTTTGGAGCCGTTTCTGACCCAATTTTTGCTCAATTTTCACCCAATTTTCACCCAATTTTCACCCGATTTTCACCCGATTTTCACCGGGATTTTTGGGAATTTCCCCTCATTCCCCATCATTTTTCCAGGATTTCCTTCCTTCCCAAGCCCCACCACCCTCGTTCCCAACCCAATTTTGGGCCGTTTTTCTCTCATTTCAGAGCCGATTTTTGCTCGTTTCTCGCTCGTTTTTTGCTCGTTTTTCACCCGATTTTCACCCAATTTTCACCGGGATTTTTGGGAATTTCCTTCATTCCCAACCACTCTTCCAGGATTTCCTTCCTTCCCAAGCCCAACCACCCTCATTCCCAACCCATTTTTGGGTCGAGTTTCCCCCATTTCGGAGCCGATCTTTGCTCATTTCTCGCTCGTTTTTTGCTCGTTTTTCACCCAATTTTCACCCGATTTTCACCGGGATTTTTGGGAATTTCCCCTCTTTCCCCATCATTTTTCCAGGATTTCCTTCATTCCCAACCAGTTTTCCTGGATTTCCTTCCTTCCCAAGCCCAACCAACCCCGTTCCCAACCCAATTTTGGGCCGTTTTTCTCTCATTTCAGAGCCGATTTTTGCTCGTTTCTCGCTCGTTTTTTGCTCGTTTTTCACCCAATTTTCACCCAATTTTCACCGGGATTTTTGGGAATTTCCCTCATTCCCAACCAGTTTTCCAGGATTTCCTTCCTTCCCAAGCCCAACCACCCTCATTCCCAACCCAATTTTGGGTCGAGTTTCCCCCATTTCGGAGCCGTCTCTCGCTCATTTTTCGCTCATTTTTCGCCCGATTTTCACCGGAATTTTCGGGGAATTCCCCCTCTCCTCCCCTCCCCCACGAGAATCCCGGGAATTCCCTGCCTTCCAGGTGAACGAGGCGGAGCAGGAGCGCCTGTGGAGCGAGCGGGAGCACCAACGCGTCACCCGGCAGTGCCAGCAGGCCGAGGCCGAGGTGCAGCGGCTGCAGAAATCCCTGCGCCGCGACATCGCCCGCAGCCGCCCCTACTTCGAGCTCAAAGCCCAGTTCAACCAGAAGCTGGAGGTAAATTCCGGAATCCCTGGGAAGCTCCTGGATAATCCCAGGAATTCCTGGAATTTTTCTGGATTTTTTTCTCATTTTTCCAGGAGCACAAATCCCGGGTGAATTCCCTGGAGTCGGCCGTGGCCCAGGCCAAGCTGAGGTACTCGGTGGCCCTGAGGAACCTGGAGCAGATCAGCGAGGAGATCCACGCCCGGAGATTCCAGAGGATCCTGCGGAAAAAACAGCGGGAGAACCCCCTGGGGGCCGAGGGCGGCTCCCAAAACCCCGAAATCCCGGGAATCCCCGGCAGAATTCCCGAGGAGAACCCGGTAGAAGCCGAGAGGATTCCTGGAATCCTGGGTGAAAACCTGAGGGAGGTCGGCAGAATTCCCGGAATTCCCGGTGAAAACTCGACGGGAATGGGCAGAATTCCTGGAGTTTTGGGTGAAAACCCGAGGGAAATCGGCAGAATTCCCGGAATTCCCGGCGAAAACCCGACAGGAATTCCCGGAATTCCGAGTGAAAACCTGACAGGAATTCCCGGAATTCCGAGTGAAAACCTGGCAGGAATCAGCAGAATTCCCGGAATTCCGAGTGAAAACTCAACGGGAATCAGCAGAATTCCCGGAATTCCGGGCGAAAACTCAACGGGAATCAGCGGAATTCCCGGAATTCCCGGCGAAAACCCGACGGAAGGGGACGGAATTCCCGGGATTTCCAGCTCCGGGGATTCCCTGTCGGTGCTGAGCCTCCAGACCATCGCCTCGGACCTGCAGAAATTCGACTCCGTGGAACATTTGGCGGGAATTCCCGGGATTTCGGGAATTCCGGACGCGCTGAGCCTGCACAGCGAGGAGCTGGGAGAGGAGAGGGAGAGGAGGAGGAATTTTCGGCATCACCGGAGCGTCAGCCTTTGAGGGGGGGGGTTGTTTTTTTGGGATTCCGAGGGGAAATCCCAAATTTTTTTGGGGAAAAATCCCAAAACGGTGAAATTCGAGGAGATCCTGGGGGAAAAAAAAAAAAATCCGGGGAAAATCCTGAGGAAAGGCGGGAAAAATCCCAGGAGGAATCCCTCCCATCCCCCCCCAAAAAAAAATAAAAAGTCTCGAGGAAATCCTGGAAAAATCTCAAGGAAATCCCAAAAAAAAAAGGCTCAAGGAGATCCTGAAAAAAAAAAAAAAATCCAGGAAAAATCCCCAAAAAGTCCGGAGGAAATGCTGGAAAATTCCAAGGAAATCCTGAAAATTCCTGGGAAATCCTGAAAAAAAAAAAATCCCCAAAAGTTTCAAGGAAATCCTGAAATTTTCCAGGAAATCTTGAAAGTTCCAGAAAAAAAAACCCCAAAAAGTCCGGAGGAAATCCTGAAAAATTCCAGGAAATCCAGAAAAAAAATTCCCAAAAAAGTCTTGAGGAAATGCTGGAATATTCCAGGAAATCCCCCCCCCCCTCAAAAAAAAATCCTGGAAAATCTCAAGGAAATCCTGAAAAAAGTCCAGGAAAAAATCCCCAAAAGTCTCAAAGAAATCCTGGAAAAAAATCCCAAAAAAGTCCCAAGGAAATCCTGGAAAAATCCCAGAAATTCCTGAAAAAAAAAAATCCAAAAAATTCCCCAAAAAATCCCCAAATTTCCTCCTAAATCCCAAAAATTCCCCCCAAATCCCACAAACTCCAGAGAAAATCCCAGAAAATCCCCCCCCCAAAAAAAGATTCCAGACTCTGGAATTCCCAAAAAAATAAAAACCACCAAGGAATTGGATTTGGTGTCCAAGGGAATTCCCAGAGGGGAATTTTGGGGCGGAATCCCGGGAATTTGGGATTTTTGGGGGGATAAATCCTTGGAATCTTGGGGTAAAATCCCAGGAATTTGGGGATTTTTTTGGGGAAAAATCCTTGAAATTCGGGATTTTTTGGGGCTTAAATCTCTTGAGATTTGAGGAATTTGGGATTTTTTGGGGAATAAATCTCGGAAATTTTGGGGAATTTTGTGTTAAATCCCTGGAATTTTCAGGATAAACCCTTGGAATTCGGGAGTTTTTTTCGGGGCAAAACCCTTTAAATTTGGGATTTTTGGGGGGGGGGATAAATCTTGGGAATTCGGGAGGATTTGGGAATAAATCCCTGGAATTCGGTGGAATTTGGGTTTTCAATCCCAGGATTTTCGAGAATTCCCGAATTTGGGGTGGATTCCCCCCCCCCCCCCCCCAAAAATTCCCGATTTTTTGGGGTTGGGAAAATTCCCCCCTTTTCCCACCCAAATCAGAAAATTGCACTAAAAAAATGGGAATTTTTGGGGGGGAATTTCAGGAATTTCGGGATTTTTGAGGAGGGGGCTGTGATGAGAACTCCCCCGGTTCGAGGCAGCCCCGAGAATTTCCAGGGATTTGGATTTTTATTTATTTTTATTTTTTTTCCCAGCTCCAAAAAAAAAAAATTCCTCCAAAATCCTTCCCCCCTCCCCCCCCAGCCCCAACTGGAATTCCGGGAAAAATTTGGGAATTCAAGAGGGAGGGAGAGGGGTGGGGGGGAAAAAAAAAAAAATCCCCCCAAAAAATTGTTGATTTATCAATAAAATTCCTTCTTGTTGTAATTTCTTTCTTTTCCAATCCCCACATTCCCAAGATTTTTATTTTTTTTTCCCCCTCATCCATGAATTTTTTTGGGGATAATTTCCCCTTTTTTTTTTTTTTAAGGAATTTTTTTGGTGTTTTCCTCCCTTTTTTGGGGTATTTTTTTTTGGTGTTTTCCCATTTATTTTATGGGATTTTCCCTTTTTTTTGGGAGGAGCTTTATCCTGATTTTTTGTTCCCAATCCAAATCGTTTTCCTCCCTTGGAAAATCCCTTAAAAAATGGGAAAATCCCCTCCCCAAAAAAAAAAAAAAAAGTGGGAAAACCTCAGAAAAATTTGGAATATCCCCAAAAAAAAAGAGGAAAAATTTTCCCCTAAAAAAGGTGGGAAAACCCTAAAAAAAAAGGGGGAAAATCCCCCCAAAAAAGTGGGGAAAATTCACCCCAAAAAACCTGGAAAATCACAAAAAGAAGAAAAACCAGGAAAAGCCCAAAAAATTGGGAAATCTCCCCCCAGAAAAGGAAATCGCCAGAAAAAATGGGAAAAAAACCCAAAAAATGGGAAAATCCCCCCCAAAATTGGGAAAAAAACCCCCAAAATTAGAAAATTCTCCCAAAAAATGGGGGTAAAACCCCAAAAAATGGGAAAAACCACCCCCCAAAATTGGGAAAATTCTCCCAAAATGGGAAAAAATCTCCCCAAAAATGAGAAAATCTTCCCAAAAATTGGGAAAACCAACCACTCCTCAAAATTGGGAAAAACCACCCCCAAAAAATTGGGAAAATCCCCCAGAATTGGGGAAAAAAAACACCCAAAAAATTGGGGAAATCGCCCCCAAAATGAAAAAATTCTCCCAAAAATGTGTAAATCCCTCCCAGAATGGGAAAAAAACCCCCCAAAAATGGAAAAATCCCCTCAAAAATGGGAAAATCCCTTAAAAATGAGAAAACCACCCCCAAAAACGAGGAAATCCTCCCCCAAAAAATGGGGAAAAAACCCCTAAAAATTGGGAAAACCGCCCCAAAAATTGGGGGGAAAAAAAAAAAAAACCAAAAATTGGGGGGAAAAAATATCCCCAAAAATGGGAAAATCCCCCAAAATCGGGGGAAAAAAACCCAAAAAATTGGGGGAAAAAAAAAAACCAAAAAATTGGGAAAATCCCCCCAAAAAATTGGGAAAAACCCCCAAAAAATTGGGAAAAAACCCCAAAAATGAGGAAATCCCCCCCAAAAAAATCAGGATTTGAAACCAATTTTCCAAGGAAAAAAAAAACCAAAACACCACTCCAGGCAGAGCAAATCTGGGAATTTCTCTTTTTTTATTTTTTATTTCAACTCTTGGCACGAAGGGAGGGAATTCCGACGGCGCCGGGGAGAAAATTCCGGAATCTCGGCCGGGAAAGGGAATTTTTTTCCCCCACCCCCCAAAAAAAACCCCAAAAATTCCACTTCGGAAATTCGGGAATTTCTTGGATTCGTCGCATTTATTTTTTTCCCCCCCCCAGAATTTTGGGGTCATTTGGGATAATAAATTAGAATTTGGGATCATTTTTGTCCGGATTTTTCCAGATTCTGATCGCCTTTCTTCTTCTCTTTCCCGTTTTCCATAATTTTTCCGTAATTTTTCCATAATTTTTCCATAATTTTTCCATAATTTTTCCATAATTTCCCCCGTTTTTCCACATTTTCCATTCTTTTTCCAATATTTTTCCATTATCCTTCCATCTTTTTCCCACATCTTTCCATTTTTTTCCCACCATTTCCCCCGCATTTCCCACTTTTCCCGTATTTTTCCACGTTTTCCTTTATTTCTCCACATTTTCCAGGATTTCTCATTAATTTTCCCTCATTTTCCCTCATTTTCCCCCCATTTTCCATTATTTCCCCCCATTTTCCAGTATTTCTCACGATTTCCCCGTTGTTTTCCCACATTTTCCGTTATTTTTCCACACTTTTCTTTTATTTTTCCATTTTTTTCCATTGTTTTCCCACATTTTCCTTTATTTCTTCACATTTCCCAGGATTTCTCATTATTTTTCCATTTTTTTCCCCATTTTTCCATTTTTTCCCCACATTTCCCCTCTTTCCTCCCCACCAACTCCTTCCCTTTTTTTCCATAAAAACCACGAATCCTTCCCAGAAAAATCTCTGGAATTCCTCCATTTTCCCTGGAAATCTTCCCAATCTCGCAATTCCCGTTTTTTTTTTTCCAACAATCTCTTTTCCACAATAAAAAAAAAATAATTTCCAACCTTAATTCCTTTTTTCTTTCCCTGTTTCTCGGAATTCTTTCTTTCAATTCATATTTTTCATTTTTCTTCATTTTTCCCCTTCCCTCATTCCTGGATTTTTTTTTTCCCCCCACCCCCATCTCGGGAAAATCCGGAATTTTTCCCACCCCCCCCCATCCCTTAAAAAAAAAAACAACAAAAAAACCCCAAAATCCTGCAAAATTCACCACCAACACGAAGGGAAAATAAAATTAATAAAAAAAAATTCCCCAAAAATTCCACGGAATTCCCGGAAAACGACGGCGGCGCCGGTGGCGGGAATTTGGGGTCAACCAATCCCGGTTGGGCACCGGGAGCGCCGGGAATGCTGGGAAGGGCCCGGAACCTTGGAATGATGGGAATTCCCCATCCCCCCAATTAATTCATGAATGAATTCACCCCTAATTAATTAGAGATCGTTAATTACCCAGGGGAACGAGCTGGGCCTTGGCTCTTGGGCTTGGCCAATCCCGGTTGGGCACCGGGAGCGCCGGGAATGCTGGGAAGGGACCGGAACCTTGGAATGATGGGAATTCCCCATCTCCTCAATTAATTAATTAAAGAATTCAATCCTGATTAATTAGAGATCATTAATTACCCAGGGGAATTCATTGGGACCAAACCCAACCTTGGCTCTTGGGCTTGGCCAATCCCGGTTGGGCACCGGGAGCACCGGGAATGCTGGGAAGGGACCGGAACTGTGGAATGATGGGAATTCCCCTTCTCCCCAATTAATTCATGAATGAATCCACCCCTAATTAATTAGAGATCGTTAATTAGCCAGGGGAACGAGCTGGGCCTTGGCTCTTGGGCTTGGCCAATCCCAGTTGGGCACCGGGAGCACCGGGAATGCTGGGAAGGGCCTGGAACCTTGGAATGATGGGAATTCCCCATCTCCCCAATTAATTAATGAATGAATTCACCCCTAATTAATTAGAGATCGTTAATTAGCCACCAAATTTGAACGGGAACGAGCTGGGACCAAACCCAACCTTGGCTCTTGGCCTTGGCCAATCCCGGTTGGGCACCGGGAGCGCCGGGAATGCTGGGAAGAGACCGGAACCGTGGAATGATGGGAATTCCCCATCCCCCCAATTAATTCATGAATTAATCCACCCCTAATTAATTAGAGATCATTAATTACCCAGGGGAACGAGCTGGGCCTTGGCTCTTGGGCTTGGCCAATCCCGGTTGGGCACCGGGAGCGCCGGGAATGCTGGGAAGGGCCTGGAACCTTGGAATGATGGGAATTCCCCATCTCCCCAATTAATTAATGAATGAATTCACCCCTAATTAATTAGAGATCGTTAATTAGCCACCAAATTTGAACGGGAACGAGTTGGGACCAAACCCAACCTCGGCTCTTGGCCTTGGCCAATCCCGGTTGGGCACCGGGAGCGCCGGGAACGCCGGGAACGCAACGACCGCCCCCGTGGAACGCCGGGAATCCCCCCGTTCATTAACCACCCAACCCCAACCCTCATTAACGCCCACCCCCACCGCGCTAATTACCCACCGACCCCGCCGGAAACCCCGGGAAGGCCCGGCCCGGCAAGGCCAAAGCCCAGGGCAGCTCCAAAGCCGCCGGCACGGCCGAGGAGCCTGGGAAAGCCGGGAAAGCCAAAGCTCCGGGCGCCAAGGAGGAGGAAGAAGAAGAGGAAGAAGAAGAAGAGGAAGAGGCGGAGGAAGAGGCGGCGCCGGCTTTGGCGTGGGTGCGCTGGTGCCGGTTGAGGTGGGAGCTGCGGCTGAAGCACTTGCCGCACTCGGGGCACCGGTAGGGCTTCTCGCCGGTGTGGACGCGGCGGTGGATGGTCAGCTCGGAGCGCTGGATGAAGCTCTTGCCGCACTCGGAGCACTGGAAGGGCTTCTCGCCCAGGTGGATCCGCTGGTGCTTGATGAGGTTGGAGGAGACGCTGAAGCACTTCCCGCACTCCCGGCACTCGTAGGGTTTCTCGCCGGTGTGCATCCGGCGGTGCTTGGTGAGGTCGGATTTTTGGATGAACCCCTTGGAGCACTCGGGGCACTTGTAGGGTTTCTCGCCCAGGTGGGTGCGCTGGTGCTTGATGAGGTTGGAGCGGACGCCGAAGCTTTTGCCACACTCGGGGCACTTGTAAGGCTTCTCGCCCGTGTGCATCCGCCGGTGCTTGGCCAACGCCGAGTTCTGCCCGAAGCTTTTGCCGCACTCGGGGCAGGCGTAGGGTTTCTCGCCGGTCTGAGTGCTTTGATCCTTCAAATTCGAGCCGGGATTTTTCCCGCACTCGCCGCATTTCTCCGACCACGCCGACCTCCCCTCTTCTCCCGGCGCCCGGCAACGTTTCTGGAAGCTCTTCCCGCTTTTTTTCCCTTCGTTTTTGCCGCATCCCCGGCACGGCTCTTGGTGGATTTTCCGGTGCCGCTCCAAGTGGGAGCTCTGGGAAAAACCCTTCCCGCAACACCCGCAGCGGAAAGGTTTCTCCCCCATGTGGATGCGCCGGTGCCGATCCAGGTGGGAGCTCCAGGAAAAGCTTTTCCCGCACTCCCGGCACTGGTAAGGTTTGCCGGGAGCGTGGCCTCGCCGGTGCTGCGCCAACGCCGCCGCCGCGCCGAAACCTTTCCCGCACTCCCCGCACTTGTGGGGTTTCTCCGCCGGCTCTCGGCGGCTTTTGGGCGTTTGGGGGTTTCTCGGCGACTCGCCGCGCTCCGGCGACGCCGCCCCGCACTCGGCGCAACGCCCCGCCGCCGGTTCCACCGCGGCATGGGTCCGGCGATGCCGATCCAGGTGGGAACTCCACGAGAAGCTCTTCCCGCACTCCTGGCACTCGTAGGGTTTCTCACCGGTGTGAATCCTCCGGTGCCGCTCCAGGTGGGAATTCCAGTTGAAGCCTTTCCCGCAATCGCCGCACTTGTAAGGTTTCTCCTCCAGGTGAAGCTTTTGGTGCTTCACCAAACCCGAGCTGGCCGGGAAGCTCTTGCCGCAGACGCCGCAGCGGCACGGCGCCGCGCCGCCGTGGATCCGTTGGTGCTGGATGAAAGCCGAGCCCACGCTGAAGGATTTCCCGCAATCCGGGCATTTGTAAGGATTCTCCCCGGAATGCCGCCGCCGGTGGGTCACCAAACTCGAGCTCAACCTAAAACTCTTCCCGCACTCCGGGCATTTGTGAGCTCGTTCCGTCCCCCGCCGGCCTTTCGGCGGCGCCAAAGCTTTGCCGCAGTCGTGGCACCGCAGGTCGCCGGCCGGCGGTTTCTTCCAGACGGGTTTTCCTCGACGGGTTTTGCCCGGAATTTTTCGGGCTTCGGCTTCTGCGCCCGGCGCCTCGGCACCGCCGGGTTTGGCGTCGGCGAGGCTCTCGGGGGATTTGGGGTTCGGCGGCGCCGGCGGCGTAGCCGCCGTTTCGGTTTTCTCCGGGGGGTTCGGCGGCGGTTCCTCCTCCTCCTCCTCCTCGTCGCTCGGCGAGGCCGCGGCGGCGTCTGGAGAGGGGAGAAAAAAACCAAAATGGGGTCTTGGGGAGGATTTTTGGGGTTTTGGGAGTTTTTTTGGGGTCCTGGGCAGGGGTTTGGTGTTTTTGGGGGGAGGGATTTGAAGTTTGGGGGGGGTTTTGGGGACGTTTTTGGGGTCTCGGGGGCGTTTCTTGGGGAGTTTGGGGGGAGATTTAAGGTGGTTTGGGAGAGGGATTTGAGGTTTTGGGAGAGTTTTGAGGTTTTGGGGACATTTTTGGGGTCTCGGGGGCGTTTTTTTTGGGGGGGTCTCAGGGGAATTTGGGGGTTTGGGGGAGGTTTAGGGTGGTTTGGGGGGAGTTTTGAGGTCTGGGGGGCATTTTTGGGGTCTTGGAGGCAGTTTTGGGGGTCTTGAGGGAGTTTTGGGGAGGTTTTGGGGTTTGGAGGGAGTTTTTGGGGATCTTGGTTGGCTTGGCCAACTGGAAGAGTCCAAACCCATTGGCGGTCGCGTTGGCCAACTGGAAGAGCCCAACCGTGCCCTAGGTTGGCTTGGCCAACTGGAACAACCAAACTCACTCTTGATTGGCTTGACCAACCAATCTCTTGGCCTCGTTGACCAACTGGAAGAGTCCAAACCGACCCTGGGTTGGGTTGACCAATCAGAACATCCAAACCCGCTCGTGGTTGGATTGACCAATCAGAACATCCAAACCCACTCTTGGTTGGCTTGGCCAACTGGAAGAGTCCAAACCCTCTTTGAGTTGGATTGACCAATCAGAACATCCAAACCCTCTCTAGGTTGGATTGACCAATCAGAACACCCAAACCCACTCTGGACTGGATTGACCAATCAGAACACCCAAACCCTCTCTTGGCTGGATTGACCAATCAGAACATCCAAACCCTCTCTTGGCTGGATTGACCAATCAGAACATCCAAACCCTCTCTGGGTTGGATTGACCAATCAGAACACCCAAACCCTCTCTGGGTTGGATTGACCAATCAGAACATCCAAACCCTCTCGTGATTGGCTTGGCCAACCGGAAGAGCCCCGCCCCTTGTTGGCCACGCCCCCCATGGACTCACCGGCGCCCAGGCCGCGTCTCCGGTGCGATTCGGCGAAGGCGGTGATCCGCGGCCAGCTGATGGCGATCTCCTCGGCTGCCGGGGAAATTTTAATTAAAGACGATTAATTGCCATAGCAGGGGGGTTTTAATTCCCCTTTTTTTTTTTAATTAAACCTTTTTTTAAAAAATTAATTTTATTAATTTAATTAATTTAATTAAATTAAATTTAATTAATTAATTAATTAAATTTAATGTAATTAAATTAAATAAATTTAATTTATTTTAAAATTAATTTTCATTAATTTAATTAATTAAATTAAATTAATTAAAAATTAATTTTAAAATAAATTAATTTTATTAATTTATATTTCAGGCTTCAGTTTCAGGCGTTTCGATTCCAATATTTTAATTTTTAATTTTAATTTTGATACGAGGGGAATTTCAGGCTTTTTTTTTATTCTGATTTTTTTTAATTAAACCCAATTAATTTACATTTCAGGCTTCAGTTTCCGGCCTTTCGATTCCAATGTTTTAATTTTTAATTTTAATTTTGATTCGAGGGGAATTTCAGGCTTTTTTTTTTTTTTCTGATTTTTTTTAATTAAACCCAATTAATTTATGTTTCAGGGTTCAATTTCAGGCGTTTTAATTCCGATTTTTTAACGAAACCCAGTTAATTTAGATCTGAGGGAAATTTCAGGCGTTTTAATTCCAATTTTTTTTTAATTAAACCCAATTACTTTAAATTTGAAGGACCAATTTCAGGCGCTTTGATTCCGATATTTTAATTAAGCCCAATTAATTTTGACTTGAAGGTTCCATTTCGGGCATTTTAAATCCATTTTTTTAATTAAACCAAATTAATTTCGATTCAAAGCCTAAACTTAATTCCCTTTTTTTTTTTTTTTTAATGAAATAATTTTTTTTTAATGAAATAATTTTTTTTTTAATGAAATAATTTTCATTTCAGGGTGGAAAATTCCGGATTTGGACCCCGAATTAAGGGAAAAATCCGAGGGAATTTGGGTTCTTACCCAAGGAAATGACGCTCTCGTAGCTCTCCTGCATCTCCTCCCAAAATTCCGACTTTATCCCGAATTTTTTTGTGTGTGGGGGGGGGGAAAAAAAATCCCAAATTCCTGGAATTCCGACAGCTCCGGCTCAAATTTTTGGGATCCTGTGAGGGGAAAAAAAAAAAAAATAAAAATATTTAATTTTTTTTTTTTATGTTTTGAGGGGAGGGGGAATTTTTAAAATGGAATTTTTAGGGAATTTTAGGGGAGGAATTTTGGGCAAATAAAAAGAAATTTTCCACCTTAATCCCGTTGGGTTTGGGTTTTTTTTCTCCAAATTTTTTGGGGAAGGGTTTTCCATTGGAAAAAAAAAAAAAAAAAGGGAATTTTTGGGAATGAAGGAGTTAAAAAAAAAAAAAAAAAGGGGATTTTTTTTTTTTAAATTTTAATGGAGGGGGGCGCTGGAATTTAAAGGAATTCAAACCGAGGGGGGGAAAAAAGGGGGAAAAAGGGGGAAAAAAAGGGGGATAAAAATAGGGAAAAAAAAGGGAAAAATGGGAAATAAAATGAAAAAATTAAGGGGGGGATAAAAAGGGGGGGAAAGGGGGAGAAAAGGGGTGAAAAATCTTGAAAATCGCGACGGAAAATGGGGAAAAAACTCGGGAAAAACGGGAAAAAACCGAGAAAAAAACCGGGAAAAAAAAATAAAATAAAATGGAGGAAGGGTCTCGGCCGCCAGAAAAAGGAGAAGGAAAAACGAGGAGAAAAAAGCCACAAAAAAAGGGAATTTTTGGGGAGGGGGAGGGGATTTCGGGGGGGAAATTCCCGGCAGGAAAAAGCGGATGGGGAACGGGGCGGGGGGGAGGGAAAAAAAAAACCAAAATAAAAGAAAAATCGGGAATTTCAAGGGTTAAAAAAAAAAACCAAACAACAACCGGAGGGAGGATTTCTGGGAATTAAAGCTCCTCCGATTTTTATTTATTTATTTTAATTCTTCTTTTTATTTTATTTTTTTAAAAAATTCCATTCTCGGGGGTGGGGGGCGGTTGAGGAGGATTATTCTTAATTATTTTATTTAAAAAAAATTCTTTTCCTCCTTTTAAAAAGCGAGAAAATAAATAATAATAATTAAAAAATAATTCGAATTATTTACCTGGCTTAGCGGCTGGAGGGGAAAAAATAAAAATAAATTTAAAAAAAACAGAGGGAGAGAGGGGAAAAAAAATTTAAAAAAAAATTAAAAAAGAATTTTTTTTGAGGAAAAATAATTAAAATAACGGGGGGAAAAAATAAAAAAATAAAAAAGGAGGGGCGGGTGTTGCACGTCGGCTCCGTGATCCCAGGACACACAGGAAGAGGTTGGAACAACGAGGGGAAAAAAAAAAAAAAAATAAAATCCGGGATATCGAGGGAAAAAAAAAAAAAAATAAAATAAAAAGGAGCGGGGGGGGGAGGGGAGGGGGGAGACCCCCAAGGCCACGAGCGGGAGAGGGGGGAGAAAAAAAAAAGGGAAAAAATCCAAAAAAAAAGGTGAAAAAAAAAAAAAGGTGAAAAAAAAAGGGAATTTTGGGAAAGGGAAAAATGGGATTTTTTTTTTTGAAGGGGGATGGGGGAGGGGGAGGTGGCGCCGCCCCGGCTTTGTGGCGGTGGGGGGAGGGGGGGAGGGGATTTTTTGGGGGGATTTTGGGGGTTTGGGGTTGAGGGGAGGGGGGGGGGGATGGGGGGGAGGGGGGGAATTTTTTGGGGGGGAAAATGGGGATTTTGGGATTTAATTGTTGGGAATTTGGGGGTTTGGGGTTTTAATTGTTGGGGTTTTGGGGTTTTAATTTTGGGGGAAATTTGGGGATTTGGGGTTTTAATTGTTGGGGATTTGGGGTTTTGATTGTTGGGGATTTGGGGTTTTAATTTTGGGGGGATTTGGGGGTTTTGGGTTTTAATTGTTGGGGATTTGGGGTTTTAATTTTGGGGGGATTTGGGGTTTGGGGTTTTAATTTTGGGGGAATTGGGGTTTTAATTTTGGGGGGGTTTGGGGTTTGGGGTTTTAATTTTTTGGGGAAATTGGGGATTTTGGGATTTAATTGTTGGGGATTTGGGGGTTTGGGGTTTTAATTCTTGGGGGGGAAATGAGGATTTTGGGTTTTAATTGCTGGGGGATTTGGGGTTTGAATTTTGGGGGATTTGGGGTTTGGGGTTTTAATTTTTGGGGGGAAAAATTGGGGATTTGGGGGTTTTATGTTCTGGGGAAAATGAGGATTTTGGGTTTTAATTTTTGGGGGATTTGGGGTTTTAATTGCTGGGAATTTGGGGGATTTGGGGTTTGAATTTTGGGGGAATTTGGGGGTTTTGGGTTTTAATTGTTGGGAATTTGGGGGTTTGGGGTTTCAATTGTTGGGGTTTTGGGGTTTTAATTTTTGGGGGAAAATTTGGGGATTTGGGGTTTTAATTGTTGGGGATTTGGGGTTTTAATTTTGGGGGGAAAATTTGGGGAATTTGGGGTTTTAATTGTTGGGGATTTGGGGTTTTGATTGTTGGGGATTTGGGGTTTTAATTGTTGGGGGATTTGGGGAATTTGGGGTTTTAATTTTGGGGGAATTTGGGGGTTTTGGGTTTTGATTGTTGGGGATTTGGGGGTTTGGGGTTTTAATTCTTGGGGGGGAAATGAGGATTTTGGGTTTTAATTGCTGGGGGTTTTGGGGTTTTAATTTTGGGGGGATTTGGGGGTTTGGGGTTTTAATTTTTGGGGGAAAAATTGGGGATTTGGGGGTTTTATTTTCTGGGGAAAATGAGGATTTTGGGTTTTAATTTTTGGGGGATTTGGGGTTTTAATTGCTGGGAATTTGGGGGATTTGGGGTTTGAATTTTGGGGGAATTTGGGGGTTTTGGGTTTTAATTGTTGGGAATTTGGGGGTTTGGGGTTTCAATTGTTGGGGTTTTGGGGTTTTAATTTTTGGGGGATTTGGGGTTTGGGGTTTTAATTTTGGGGGGAAAATTTGGGGATTTGGGGTTTTAATTGTTGGGGGATTTGGGGAATTTGGGGTTTTAATTTTGGGGGAATTTGGGGGTTTTGGGTTTTGATTGTTGGGGATTTGGGGGTTTGGGGTTTTAATTGTTGGGGTTTTGGGGTTTTAATTGTTGGGGGAAAATTTGGGGATTTGGGGTTTTAATTGTTGGGGGATTTGGGGAATTTGGGGTTTTAATTTTGGGGGAATTTGGGGGTTTTGATTGTTGGGGATTTGGGGGTTTGGGGTTTTAATTCTTGGGGGGGGAAATGGAGATTTGGGGTTTTAATTGTTGGGGATTTGGTGTTTTAATTTTGGGGGATTTGGGGGTTTGGGGTTTTAATTTTTGGGGGAAAAAATTGGGGATTTGGGGGTTTTATTTTCTGGGGAAAATGAGGATTTTGGGATTTAATTGCTGAGAAAAATGGGGATTTTTGGGTTTTAATTTTGGGGGGTTTGGGATTTTAATTGTTGGGGTTTTGGGGGTTTTAATTGTTGGAGATATTTGGGGGTTTGGGGTTTTAATTGTTGGGGAATTTGGGGGTTTAATTTTGGGGAATTGGGGGTTTGGGGTTTTAATTTTGGGGAGTTTGGGGTTTTAATTGTTGGGGGGAAAATTGGGGGTTTGGGGTTTTAATTCCTGGAAAAAAATGGAATTTTTTGGGGGGAAGGGGGTGTGTCTGGAATTTTTAAGGCCGGGATTTTTTTTTAGGGTTGGAATTTTTTGGCTGGGGAGAGAGGTTGGAGTTATTTTATTTTATTTTATTTTACTTGTTTGTTTTATTTTATTTTATTTTATTTTACTTTATTTTATTTTATTTTATTTTTATTTTATTTTATTTTAATTTTTATTTTTTATTTTATTTTATTTTATTTTTATATTTTATTTTATTTTTATTTTTTAATTTTATTTTTATATTTTATTTTATTTTTATATTTTATTTTATTTATTTTTATTTTTATTTTTATTTTATATTTTATTTTATTTTATTTAACTTTATTTTATTAAGGTTTTTTTGGGGATTTTCCAGGATGGATCCCTGGGAGGAAGAGGAAGAGGAGCAGGAGGAGCCGGAGGTGATTTTTGGGGATGAGGGGGAGGAGGATCCCTATGACCCCAACGGGATCCAGGGTAAGTTGGGGAAAAAAATCCCAAAAACCCCAAAAAATATCCCAAAAGTCCCCAAAAAAATCCCCAAAATCCCCTCAAAAAAAAACCCCAAATCCCACCCAAAAAACCCCTTCAAATCTCCCCCAAAAAATCCCAAAAAATCCCCCAAAAAATCCCATAAATCCGTGTTCTCGATCCCGATGGAAATTGGCCTTGAAATCCCACGGAAAATGGGAAAATCCCATGGGAAAGGGGAAGATTCCATGGGAAAAACCCCACAGAAAATGGGAAAAATCCCAAAGGAAATGGGAAAAATCCCAGGGGAAATGGGAAAAATCCCACCAAAAAAAAAAAGGGAAAATCGCATGGGAAATGGGGGAAGCTCCCCCCAAAATGGGGAAAGTCCCACAAAAAATGGGGAAATCCCAGGGAAAATCACATGGAAGATGGGAAAACCCCATGGAAATTGGGAAAACCCCACATAAAATGGGGAAAATCCCAGGGAAACGGGAAAATCCCACAGGAAATTGGGGAAAATCCCAGGGAAATTGGGGAAAATCCCACAGGAAATGGGGAAAACTTCCCCAAAATGTGGGGAAGTTCCTCAAAAAAACGGGGAAATCGCATGGAAAACGGGGAAAATTCCACAGAAAACGGGAAAATCCCACAGAAAATGGGGAAAATCCCACAAAAAATGGGAAAATCCCACAGAAAACAGGAAAAATCCCACAGAAAATGGGGAAAATCCCAGAGAAAATGGGGGAAATCCCACAGAAAATGGGGAAAATCCCAAAGAAAACGGGAAAAACCCCATGGGAAATGGGAAAATCCCACAAAAAATGGGAAAACCCCACGGGAAATTGGAAAACCCCACGGGAAATGGGGAAAATCCCACAGAAAATGGGAAAACCCCACAGAAAACAGGAAAAATCCCACGGGAAATTGGAAAACCCCACGGGAAATGGGAAAAATCCCACGGGAAATGGGGAAAATCCCACAAAAAATGGGAAAACCCCACAGGAAAACAGGAAAAAAACCCCTGGAAATTCCCACTTTTTTTTTTTTTTTCCCCCCCTCCCAAACCCCAGGAACTCCGGAATCGTCCGACCCGACGCTGCCGGACGAAGCCGAAATCGTGGAGCTTGACCCCGGCTCCTCCCTCTTCCCGGAGCCGTCGGAGCCGGCGGCTTTCCGTTGGACCGTGGTCCAGCAGATCCAACCGGGCCCTTCGGGGAGAAGCCGGAAAAGCGGGAAGAGCCCGAAATCCCGGGATTTCTTCCCCAGCAGCGTGGTGGTGCTGCAGAAGAGCTACGAGTGCGCCGAGTGCGGCAAAAGCTTCAGCTGCAGCTCCCACTTCTCCAAACACCGCCGGACGCACACCGGGGAAAAACCGTTCCGGTGTTTCCATTGCGGGAAGAGCTTCAACGTTTCTTCCAACCTTTACCGGCATCAGCGCGGTCACGCCGGCGTCGCCGAAACTCCGGAAAAACCACCTCGAGGTCTCCTTCCTTATCAATGCCAGGAGTGCGGGAAGAGTTTTCGGCGGAACAAGGAGTTGGCCACTCACCGGCGCCTCCACACCGGCGATTTGCCTTTCCGCTGCGGCGATTGCGGCAAGAGCTTCTCCTGGAGTTCCCACTGGCTCCGGCACCGGCGGATCCACACCGGCGAGAAACCTTACGAGTGCCCGGAGTGCGGGAAGAGTTTCTCCAGGAGTTCTCACCTCTACCGGCACCAACGCGGCCACGCCGGCGGCCGCTCCTACATCTGCACCTACTGCGGGCGCAGTTTCGGCAGCATCCTCCACTTCGAGCGGCACCAAGGGACTCACGCCGGCTTGAGGCCTTACAAGTGCTCGCGGTGCCGGAAGAGTTTCGGCGACGCGCCGGCCTTGGTGAAACACCAACGGCTTCACTTGGCGGAAGGGGCTTTCCGCTGCGAGGAGTGCGGCAAAGGTTTCGGCGCCCGCTCGCAGTACGCCCGGCACCGCCGGAGCTTTCATGGCGGCGGTGCCGAAAAGCCGTATCGGTGCGGGGATTGCGGGAAGAGCTTCTCCTGGAGCTCCCATTGGGAGAGGCACCAGAGGATTCACACCGGCGAGAAACCCTACGAGTGCCAGGAGTGCGGGAAGAGCTTCGGAAGGACCTCGCACCTCTACCGGCACCAGCGGACGCACGCCGGCGGCCGGCCCCACGTCTGCGGAGAGTGCGGGAAGAGTTTTAATTCCACCTTGCACTTCCAGAAGCACCAGCGGGCGCACGGGGCCGGGGAAGGGCGGAAAATCGGCGGAGGAGGAGGAGGGAGGTGCCGCTCGGCGGGGTTGGCCGGGCGTCGGCGGGAATCGCAAAAAAGTGGGAGTTCCTTCGAGGGATCCCAAAAAAGTGGGAGTTCCTTCGAGGGATCCCAAAAAAGTGGGAGTTCTGTCGTGGGATCCCAAAAAAGTGGGAATTCCTTCGAGGGATCCCAAAAAGTGGGAGTTCCTTGGAGGGATCCCAAAAAAGGGGGAATTCCTTCGAGGGATCCCAAAAAAGGGGGAATTCCTTTGAGGGATCCCAAAAAAGTGGGAGTTCCTTGGAGGGATCCCAAAAATGTGGGAGTTCCGTCATGGATTCGTCGGCGTCGGTCGAAACCCAACGGAGCGTCGGCGAGGGATCCCGGAAAAACGGGAGTTCCTTCGAGGGAGCCCAAAAATGTGGGAGTTCCTTCGATTCGTTGGCCAAAACCCAACGGATGGTCCCCGAGGGATCCCAAAAATGTGGGAATTCCTTCGATTGGTCAGCGTCGGTCGAAAGCCAACGGAGCGTCGGCGAGGGATCCCGGAAAAACGGGAGTTCCTTCGCGGAATCCCAAAAAAGCGGGAATTCTTTCGATGCGCCGTCCGAAACCCAACGGATGGTCCCCGAGGGATCCCAAAAAAGCGGGAATCCCGTCGCGGAATCCCGAAAACGCGGGAGTTCCTTCGCGGATCCGTCGGCGTCGGCCAAAAGCCAGCGGAGCGTCGGCGAGGGATGCCGAAAAATCGGGAATTCCCTGGTGGAATCGGCCAAAACCCAACGGATGGTCCTTGAGGGATCCCAAAAAAAATGGGAATTCCTCGGAGGGATCCCGAAAAAGCGGGAATTCCTCGGAGGAATCCCCAAAAAATCCCTCGGCGCCGGCCAAGCGCCGCCGGAGCCGGAATTCCGGGCCGGGATCCCGGCTCCGGAGTCAGCTTTGGAATCCCGGAGAGGAGGAGGAGGAGGAGATGCCGGAGGGTTGAAAAGCAAAAAAAAAAAAAAAAAAAAAAAAATTTGGGAATTTTTTTTGGGATTTTTTTAATTCCAACGGGAAGAGTTTCCCGGTAGAGTAGGAAAGTAGGGTAGGATACCAAAAAAAAAAGGAAAAAAAGATGGAATTTCCGGTTTTTTCCGGAAAAATCTCTTCCCCTCCCCCCGCCCCCCTCGTGCGAGTTTTCCCCGGGAAAAAATAAAAAAGAAAAATAAAAAAAAAAAATCCCAAAATTGGGTTTTTTTGGGGAGGGTCCAGGATTTTTTTTCCGTGGTGGAATTTTTTAATTTTTTTTTGGGGGAGGGAGGGAGGGAGGGAAGGGAAAAGCCCCGATCCGGGCGGGAAAAGCCGGAATTCCGGGGGTTTTTTTCCGTAATTTATTTGTATTTATTCAGCTGGAATAAATCGCGAAAGTTGGAGGGAAAAAAATGAAAAAAAAAAAAAAAAAAAAGAGGATTTCAGCCCAAAAATTCTCTTTTTTTTTTTTTTTTTTTTTGGAATTCCGGGGCTTTTCCCGATGATTTTTTTTTTTTGGAGGGGGGTTGTTTTCCTCTTTGGATATTTTGGAATTCTCTTCTTGGTTTGTAAGGTGAATAAAAAAATAGATTGAGTGAGGAATTCCTGGATTTTTTGGGTTTTTGGGTTTTTTTGTTTGTTTGTTTGTTTGGGGGTGGTTTTTTTTGTTTTTTTTGGTTTTTTTTTTGTTTTTCCTGAATTCGGGGTTGGAGGAAAAAAAAAAAAAAAAAACCTGGAAGAATTTCTGGGGAAAATCTGGGATTTTGGGGCATTTTTTTCGGGGGGGGGAAATTTTTCGGGGGCAAAATCCTTGGGAATTTTATTTTATTTTATTTTATTTTATTTTATTCTTTTTTTTTTTTGGACGTTTTGGGGAATTTTTTGGGGGGGAAGTTTTGGGGCAAATCCTTGGGAATTCTTTGGGAGAATTCCTGGGAGGGAGGAGGAGGAGAGAGGGACGGGGATGAAGATGAAGAAGAGGAAGAGGAGGAGAGCGGAGTGAGGATGCAGATGAAGAAGAGGAGGAGAGCGGGATGGGGATGAAGAGGAAGAGGAGGAGGAGGAGGAGGAAAAGAATGGGATGGGGATAGAGATGAAGAAGAGGAGGAGAACGGGCTGGGGATGAAGAACAGGAGGAGGAGGAGGAGAGTGGGCTGGGGATGAAGATGAAGAGAAGGAGGAGGAAGAGGAGGAGAGCAGGATGAGGATGAAGAGGAGGAAGAGGACAAGAACGGGATGGGGATGAAGAAGAGGAAGAGGAGGAGAGTGGGCTGGGGATGAAGAGGAGGAGGAGGGAGGGATGAGGATGCAGATGAAGAGGAGGAAGAGGAGGAGGAGGAGGAAAAGAATGGGATGGGGACAGAGATGAGGAGAGCGGGATGGGGATGAAGAAGAGGAGGAGGGAGGGATGGGGATAGAGATGAAGAACAGGAGGAGGAGGAGGAGGAGAGCAGGATGAGGATGAAGAAGAGGAGGAGGAGGAGGGAGGGATGAAGATGCAGATGAAGAGGAGGAGGAAGAGGAGAGCGGGAGAGTGGGCTGGGGATGAAGAGGAAGAGGAGGAGGGAGAGGAGGAGAACGGGCTGGGGATGAAGAGGAGGAAGAGGAGGGCGAGCTGAGGATGAAGAAGAGGAAGAGGAGGGCGGGATGAAGATGAAGAAGAGGAAGAGGAGAGCGGGCTGGGGATGAAGAGGAGGAAGAGGAGGAGGAAGAGGAGGGCGGGCCGGGGATGAAGAAGAGGAGGAGGAGGGCGGGATTCCTTTGAAGAAGGGGAGGAGGAGGAGGAGGAGGGAAGGAGGAAGAGGAGGAGGGAGGGATGAAGATGAAGAAGAGGAAGAGGAGGGCGGGCTGAGGATGAAGAAGAGGAGGAGGAAGAGGAGAGCGGGCTGGGGATGAAGAAGAGGAAGAGGAGGGCGGGCTGGGGATGAAGAAGAGGAAGAGGAGGGCGGGCTGGGGATGAAGAAGAGGAGGAGGAAGAGGAGGAGGAAGATGAGAGCGGGCTGGGGATGAAGAAGAGGAGGAGGAGGAGGGCGGGATTCCTTTGAAGAACGGGAGGAGGAGGAGGAGGAAGGGGCTGAACTTCCTGGGTCAGCGGCGGCGGCTCCATCCGGGCCGGGCCGGGCGGATCTCGGGAGGCTCCGGGACCCCCGGGCGGTGCCGGTGCCGGTACCGGGGGTTTTGGGGTCGGAGCCGCGGGGGTGCCGAGCCCGAGCCCCCCCGGGCCCCGCGGCCATGCAGGAGAGCTACGAGGCGCTGCTGCTGCTGGGTGAGGCTGCCCGAAACATTCCCCCCTCCCCAAAAAAATCATCCCCGAAAAATCATCCTAAAAAAATTATCCTGAAAATCATCCCGAAAAAATCATCCTGAAAAAAAAATCCCTAAAAAAATAATCCCTAAAAAATCATCCTGAAAATCAGCACTAAAAAATCATCCCGAAAAAAACATCCCCAAAAAATCATCCCGAAAAAAAATCCCTAAAAAAATAACCCTAAAAAAAAAATCCCCTAAAATCATCCCCTGAAAATCATTCTGAAAAATCATCCCCAAAAAATCATCCCTAAAAAATCATCCCGAAAAAATCAGCACTAAAAAATAATCCCCTAAAAAATCATTACCGAAAAATCATCCCGAAAAAATCATCCTGAAAAAAAAATCCCTAAAAAAATAATCCCTAAAAAATCCATCCCTAAAAATCATCCCCTAAAAATCATCCCGAAAAAACAGCACTAAAAAATCATCCCCAAAAAATAATCCTGAAAAAATCATCCCCAAAAAATCATTACCTGAAATCATTACCTAAAAATCATCCCCTAAAAAATCATCCTGAAAAAAATATCCTGAAAAAAAAAATCCCTAAAAAAATCATCCCTAAAAAATCATCCTGAAAAAATCATCCCGAAAAAATCATCCCTGAAAATCATCCCCTAAAATCATCCCCTAAAAAATCATCCCCGAAAAATCATCCTAAAAAATCATCCTGAAAAAATTATCCTGAAAAAAATATCCTGAAAAAAAAATCCCTAAAAAAATAATCCCGAAAAAATCATCCTGAAAAATCAGCACTAAAAAATCATCCCCCAAAAAATCATCCTGAAAAAATCATTACCTAAAAATCATCCCAAAAAAATCATCCCCCAAAAAATCATCCCGAAAAAATCATCCCTGAAAATCATCCCCAAAAAATCGTCCCCTACAAATCATCCTGAAAAAATCATCCCGAAAAAATCATCCCCCAAAAAATTATCCCCAAAAAATCATTACCTAAAAATCATCCAAAAAAAAATCATTACCTAAAAATCATTACCTAAAAATCATCCCCAAAAAATTATCCTGAAAAAAAAAATCCCTAAAAAATCATTACCGAAAAAATCATCCCGAAAAAATCATCCTGAAAAAATCATCCCTTAAAATGATCCCCTAAAAATCATCCCCAAACGTTCATCCTGAAAAAATCATCCCCTAAAAAATCATTACCTAAAAATCATCCCCTAAAAAATCATCCTGAAAAAAAAAATCCCCGAAAAAATCATTACCTAAAAATCATCCCTGAAAATCATCCCCAAAAAATCATCCCCAAAAAATCATCCTGAAAAAATAATCCGAAAACATCATCCGAAAAAATCATCCCCAAAGAATCGTCCCCTAAAAATCATCCTGAAAAAATAACCCTAAAAAAAATCCCTAAAAATCAGCACTAAAAATTCATCCTGAAAAAACCATCCTGAAAAAATCATCCCGAAAAAAAATCCCTAAAAAAATAATCCTGAAAAGATCATCCCCAAAAAATCATCCCCAAAAAATGATCCCCAAAAAATCATCCCTGAAAATCATCCTGAAAATCATCCCGAAAAAATCATCCCGAAAAAATCATCCCTAAAAAAAAATCATCCCCAAAAAAATCATCCTGAAAAAATCATCCCTGAAAATTCATCCCGAAAAAATCATCCCCTAAAAATCATTCATAAAAAAATCATCCCCAAAGAATCATCCCCAAAAATCATTACCTAAAAATTATCCCCAAAAAAATCGTCACTAAAAATCATCACCTAAAAATCATCCCGAAAAAATCATTACCTAAAAATCATCCCCCAAAAAATCATCCCCAAAAAATCATTACCTAAAAATCATCCCGAAAAAATCATCCCCAAAAAATCATCCCCAAAAAATCGACCCCGAAAAAATCATCCCGAAAAAAACAATCCCTAAAAAAATAACCCTAAAAAAAAATCCCCTAAAATCATCCCCTGAAAATCATCCTGAAAAAAATCATCCCCAAAAAATCATCCTGAAAAAAAATCCCTAAAAAATCATCCCCTAAAAAATAATCCTAAAAAAATCATCCCTGAAAATCATCCCCAAAACAATCATCCCCAAAAAAATCATCCTGAAAAAAATCATCCCGAAAAAAAAATCCCTAAAAAAATAACCCTAAAAAAAATCAACCCTAAAAAATCATCCCCAAAAAAATCATCTCCTAAAAAATCATCCTGAAAAAATCATCCCCCAAAAAATCTCTAAAAAAAAACCCTAAAAAAAAATCATCCCCAAAAATCATCCCGAAAAATCATCCGAAAAATCATCCCTAAAAAATCACCCCTAAAAATCATCCCTAAAAAATCATCCCCAAAAAATCGACCCCAAAAAATCATCCCCAAAAAATCATCCCCAAAAAATATCCCTAAAAATCATCCCCAAAAAATCATCCCCAAAAAATCGACCCAAAAATCATCCCCTAAAAATCATCCCCTAAAATATCATCCCCCAAAAATCATTCCTAAAAAAAATAATCCTAAAAAAAATCCTAAAAAAAATCCCAAAAAATCATCCCCAAAAAACCATCCCCAAAAAATCATCCCCTAAAATCATCCCCAAAAATCATCCCCAAAAAACCATCCCCTAAAATCGCCCTCCCCGAAATCGTCCCCATCCCCCAGCCCACCATTGTGATTGATTTTAATGAATTGTAATTAATCGTACTTAATTGTAATTAATTTCCTGGCAGATTTCCCCATCCCCAGGCCCAACATTGTGTTTAGTTTTAATGTTCATTTCCATTTCCATTTCCATTTCCATTTAAATTTAAATTTTGATTTCAATTTCAATTTCAATTTCCATTTCCATTTCCATTTCAATTAATTGTAATTAATTGTTTTCAGACTTCCCCATCCCCAAGCCCAAACATTGTGTTTAGGTTTTAATGTTGATTTTAATGTTAAATTTAATGTTAAATTTAATGTTTATTTTTATGTTAATGTTAATTTTAATGTTAATTTTAATTTCAATTTTAAATTTAATTTTAGTTTTAATTTTAATTCTCATTTTAATGACCTGTAATTAACAGTAATTAATGAATTGTTGCAGATTTCCCATCCCCAAGCCCACCCTCGTGTTTGATTTGAATTTGAATTTGAATTTCAATTTCAATTTCAATTTGAATTTCAATTTGAACCCCAATTTCAATTCTGATTTCATTTCCGATTTCCATTGTCATTAACTGTAATTAACGCTAATTAACGACCTCCCGGCAGATTTCCCCATCCCCAAGCCCACCCTCCTGTTTGATTTGAATTTGAATTCAGTTTGAATTTCAATTGAACTCCAATTTGAATTCTGATTTCATTTCAATTTTAATTTTAATTTTCATTTTAATGACCTGTAATTAACGCTAATTAACGACCTCCGGGCAGATTTCCCCATCCCCAAACCCACGCTGGTGTCCCGCCTGGAGCCCGGGGAGGAGCTGGGGGTGCCCGACCCCAACGACTCCAAGGAGTGGGAGATCCTCAGGGTGGCGCCCGCAGGTCAGGGGGGCCTTGGAGCCCCTGTTAATTCCCTTTTTATTCCCTTTTTTATTCCCTTTTTTATTCCCTTTTATTATTTTATTAATTCCCTTTTAATTCCTTTTTTATTCCTTTTAATTCCCTTTTATTCCCCTTTTAATTCCTTTATTAATTCCCTTTTAATTCCCTTTTTTTATTCCTTTTAATTCCCCTTTTATTCCCCTTTTAATTCCTTTATTAATTCCCTTTAATTCCCTTTTAATTCCCTTTTTTTATTCCCTTTTTATTCCCCTTTTAATTCCTTTATTAATTCCCTTTTAATTCCCTTTTAATTCCCTTTTTTATTCCTTTTAATTCCCCTTTTAATTCCTTTTAATTCCTATTTTTATTCCTTTTAATTCCCTTTTTATTCCCTTTTATTCCTTTTATTCCCTTTAATTCCTTTATTAATTCCCTTTTTATTCCCTTTTAATTCCCTTTAATTCGCTTTTTATTCCCTTTTAATTCCCCTTTTCATTCCCTTTTATTCCCTTTTTTATTCCCTTTTTTATTCCTTTTAATTCCCTTTTTTATTCCTTTTAATTCCCTTTTTTATTCCTTTTAATCCCCTTTTAATTCCTTTTAATTCCCCTTTTATTCCCCTTTTTATTCCCTTTTTTATTCCTTTTATTCCCTTTTGAGTCCCTTTAATTCCCCTTTTAATTCCTTTTAATTCCCCTTTTTATTCCCCTTTCATTCCCCTTTATTTCCCTTTTTATTCCCTTTTTATTCCCTTTTAATTCCCTTAATTCCATTTTTATTCCCTTTTAATTCCCCTTTTCATTCCCTTTTATTCCCCTTTTTATTCCCTTTTAATTGCTTTTAATTCCCCTTTTTATTCCCCTTTTATTCCTTTATTAATTCCATTTTATTAACTTTTAATTCCCTTTTCATTCCCTTTTTTCCCCTTTATTTCCCTTTTTATTCCCTTTTATTTCCTTTTAATTCCCTTTTTTCCCCTTTTCCCCTTTTTTCCCTTTTTTCCTCCTTTTTCATTTTCCCCCTTTTTTCCCATTTCCCCCTTTTCTCCCCAATTTTTCCCCTTTTTTCACTTCTTTCCCTTTTCCCCCTTTACCCCCATTTTTTCCCCTTTTCCCATTTTTCCATTTTTCCCTTTTTTTCCCTTTTTCTCCCTTTTCTCCCCATTTTTTCCCCTTTTTCCCCTTTTTTCTCCTTTTCTCCATTTTCCCCATTTTTCCCATTTTTCCCCATTTTCCCCCATTTTTCCATTTTCCCCATTTTTCTTTTTTTCCCCCATTTTTCCATTTTCTCCCCAATTTTTCCCCTTTTTCCCCTTTTTTTCTCCTTTCCCATTTCCCCCATTTTTCCCATTTTCCCCATTTTTCCTTTTTTTCTCCTTTTTCATTTTTCCCATTTTTCCCCATTTTCTCCCCAAATTTTTCCCCTTTTCCCCCATTTTTCCCCATTTTTCCCATTTTCCCCCCTTTTCTCCCCAATTTTTCCCCTTTTTCCCCTTTTTTTCTCCTTTCCCATTTCCCCCATTTTTCCCATTTTCCCCATTTTTCCCCATTTTTCTTTTTTTTCCCCATTTTTCCCATTTTTCCCCATTTTTCCCATTTTCCCCATTTTTCCCATTTTCCCCTTTTTTTCCCCTTTTTTATAATTTTCCCCATTTTTCCCCCATTTTTCCCCTCCCCAGACTCCCCTCCCTGCAGCCCCCAGGAGGAGGAAGAGGAGGAGCCCGAGGAGGAAGAGGAAGAGGAAGAGGAAGAGGAAGAGGCGGAGCCGCCCCTCCCCCCGGAGCTGCTGGCCTTGCTCCGCCCCTCCCCCTTAGCCCCGCCCCTCCCCCTTGGCCCCGCCCCCTCCCCGCCGCCTCTGCCCCGCCCAGCGCGCGGGGGGCGTGGCGGGGGGCGTGGCCGGGGCTCCAGGGACCGCCCCCGGGAGCCGCCCAAGCCCTTCCCGTGCCGGCTCTGCGGGAAAAGCTTCACCCGCAGCTCCAACCGCAACGCGCACCTGCGGCGGCACCTGCAGCCCCACCTGGGCAGGTGTGCGGGGGGGAACGAGCACCTGGGCAGGTGTGGGAGGGGCTCTGAGATCAGTAATGAACACCTGGGCAGGTGTGGGAGGGGCTCCGAGATTGGTAACGAACACCTGGGCAGGTGTGGGAGGGCTCTGAGATCGGTAATGAACACCTGGGCAGGTGTGCGGCGGGGAACGAGCACCTGGGCACCTGTGGGAGGGGCTCCGAGCACCTGGGCACCTGTGGGAGGGGCTCTGAGATCAGTAATGAACACCTGGGCAGGTGTGGGAGGGGGAACGAGCACCTGGGCACCTGTGGGCGGGGCTGCGAGATCGGTAATGAACACCTGGGCACCTGTGGGAGGGGCTCTGAACATCTGGGCAGGTGTGGGCGGGGCTCCCAGCACCTGGGCACCTGTGGGCGGGGCTCCAGGATTGGTAATGAACACCTGGGCGGGTGTGGGAGGGGCTGCAAGGTCAGCAGTGCACACCTGGGCAAGTATGGGCGGGGCCTGGGGCGTGGCTCCAAGCTCAGGGCACACCTGAGCTGCTGTGGGCGGGGTGTGGGGCGTGGCTCCGAGCTCAGCGCTCACCTGCAAGGACACCTGGGCCAGCGGGGCGAGGGGTGTGGCCAATGTGGGCGGGGCCCTGAGCCAGACACGCACCTGAGCGAGCACCTGGAGGGGTGTGGCCAATGTGGGCGGGGCTCCCACCTGAGCGAAACACCCTGGAGGGGTGTGGCCAGTGTGGGCGGGGCTCCCACTCTGAGCGAACACCTGGAGGGGTGTGGCCAATGTGGGCGGGGCTCCCACCTGAGCGAACACCTGGAGGGGTGTGGCCAGTGTGGGCGGGGCTCGCGCCCGCGGGCGCACCTGGGCCGGCGCGGGAAGGGCTCGGGGCGTGGCTCTCACCTGCGGGCGCACCTGGGCCAGCGGCCCTACACCTGCGGGGAGTGTGGGCGGGGCTTCAGCTACAGCTCCGCCTTCCTGAAGCATCGCCACGCCCACCTGGTGGGGGAGGGGGAGGGGAAGAGGAGGAGGGGGAGGAGGAAGGCCCCGCCCGGCCCCGCCCCCCACACCTGCCCGCGCTGCGGGGCGGGGTTTGCCGATGGCCCCGCCCTCCTGGCGCACCTGCGCGGCCACGCCCAGCCCTACACCTGCGGGGACTGTGGGCGGGGCTTCGGCGGCAGCTCCGCCCTCATCCGGCACCAGCGGCTGCACCTGGGCTAGAACGGAACCGGAACCGGAACTGGAACCGGAACCGGAACTGGAACCGGAACGGGAACCAATGGCTGCACCTGGGCTAGAACCGGAACCGGAACTGGAACCGGAACCGGAACTGGAACCAGGACTGGAACCGGAACCAATGGCTGCACCTGGGCTAGGACCGGAATCGGAACTGGAACCGGAACCAGCGGCTGCACCTGGGCTAGAACCGAACCGGAACCGGAACCGAACCGGAACTGGAACCGGGACCAGGACCGGGACCAGCGGCTGCACCTGGGCTAGAACCGAACTGGAACCGGAACTGGAACCGGAACCGGAACCGGAACTGGAACTGGAACTGGAACCGGAACTGGAACCAGAACCGGGACCGGACCAGATACAGAACCGGGACCAGAACCGGGACCAATGGCTGCACCTGGGCTAGAACCAGAACCGGAAGCGGGACCGGAACTGGGATCGGAACCGGAACCGGGACCAGGACTGGAACTGGAACTGGGACCAGAACCGGCACCAGCGGCTGCGCCTGGGGTAGAACCGGAACCGGAAATGGAACTGGGACCGGAACCAGGACTGGGACCAATGGCTGAGCCCTTGGGGATTGGACCCCTCCCAGCACCGGGCCCCTCCCAGAACCGGGCCCCTCCCAGAACCGGGCCCCGCCGGGTCCCAGACCCCTCTCGAGCCTTCCAGAACCTTCCAGAACCGAGCCCGGAGGTGCCGGAGCCGAACCCGGGCCCGGTTCGGTGCCACCACCGGGGCTGAGCCTTTTACCGGGGGGGGGGGGGGGGGGAGGGGACAAAAAGAGGGGGGAGGGGGGGGACACGGGGTGGGTGGGGGAGGGGCTGGGCGTGCCCCCCGCCCCTCCCCCCCGCGCAGTAAAGCATTGTGGAGCTTCAGCCCCGCCCCCTCTGTGCCCCTCCCCCCCCCCCAAAAAAAAACCCAAAATTTGGGATGGGGGGAGGGGTCGGGACCCCCCACCTCGCGTGGGGGGTGGGGGGAAGGGTGAATTTTGGGGTGGGGGAGGGGAGGGCTGGGAGCCGGGGGTCTTCCCCCTCCCCCACCGCGCGCCCCCTCCCCATTTATTTTATTTTATTTTAATTTAATTTAATTTGTTTTATTTTAATTTAATTTTTTTTCGCCTTCCTCTGAGCAGCCCCCCGGGGTGGGGGGGTGTGGGGGGAGGTTGAAAGCCCCCTCCCCATTATTTTATTTTATTATTTTATTTTATTTTATTTTATTTTATTTTATTTTATTTTATTTTATTTTATTTTATTTCGCCCTCCTCCCAGCAGCCCCCAGCGATCGAACGCCCCCTCCCCATTTATTTTAATTTAATTTAATTTAATTTTAATTTTAATTTTTTTTCTCCTTCCTCCCAGCAGCCCCCTCCCCATTTGTTTTATTTATTTATTTTAATTTTTTTTTTTTTAATTTTTTTTTCGTCTTCCTCCCAGCAACCCCCGGAGGTCGAACGCCCCCTCCCCATTTATTTTAATTTAATTTAATTTAATTTAATTTTAATTTTTTTCTCCTTCCTCCCAGCAGCCCCCAGCGATCGAACGCCCCCTCCCCATTTATTTTATTTTATTTTAATTTTTTTTTTTTTTAATTTTTTTTTTTTTTCGCCTTCCTCCGAGCAGCCCCCGGGGGTTGAACTTCCTGGGTCAGCGCTGCCGCCTCCTCCTCCTCCTCCTCCTCCTCCTCCTCCTCCTCCTCCTCCTCCTCCTCCTCCTCCATTGTCCGCGCGGCCGCGGCGCTCCTCGAGCGGGGGGGACCCCCGGGGGTCGCGCCCCCCTCCCCTCCCCTCCCCCCACCTCCCCAAACCCCCTTTTTTTATTTTATTTTTTTTTTTTAATTTTATTTTTTTTTAGGACACAAAGCCCGAGGGGTGGGGGGTGGGGGGTTTGGGGAGGGGGAGGGGTCGCGGGCAGGGTGTGGGGGGAGGGGTCGCGGCGGCGGCTCCAGCGATGTCTCCCAAACGCTGCCGGGGGGGGGGCTCGGGGACCCCTGCGGGGGGGGTGAGGAAGAGGAAGAGGAAGGAGACGGCGGCGGTGCGGAGGGGGGCGGGGGGCGCCGAGCGCCCCAACATCTGCGTGGAGTGCGGGAAGAGCTTCGCCCGCAGCGCCGCGCTGGCCGAGCACCGCCGCGGCCACGCCGGGGCCGGAGCCGCGAGTGACCAGGGCGGTGGTCAGCGGGGGGACAGCGGCGGTGGTCAGCGGGGAGCGGCCGGGCTGAGACAGCGGGGCAATGGTCAGCGGGACATCGGTGGTCATCGCGGTGATGGTCAGCGGGACATCGGTGGTCAGCGGGACATCGGTGGTCAGTGGGTTGTCGGTGGTCATCGCGATGATGGTCAGCTGGACACCGGTGGTCAGCGGGGAGCGGCTGGGCTGAGACAGCGGGAGCGAGCCGGTGGTCAGCGGGGCAATGGTCAGCGGGATGTCGGTGGTCAGTGGGATACCGGTGGTCATCGCGATGATGGTCAGCTGGACACCGGTGGTCAGCGGGGAGCGGCCGGGCTGAGACAGCGGGAGTGCGCCGGTGGTCAGCGGGGCAATGGTCAGCGGGACATCGGTGGTCAGCGGGGCAATGGTCAGCAGGAGCTCGGTGGTCATCGCGGTGATGGTCAGCGGGAGCTCAGTGGTCAGCGGGACAGCGGTCAGCAGGAGCTCGGTGGTCATCGCGATGATGGTCAGCTGGATCTGGGTGGTCAGCGGGAGCTCGGTGGTCAGCTGGATCAGGCCGCTGGTCATCGCCAGCGTGACGATGGCCAAGGGGCCACCAACCGCGGTGACGGTCAGCGGGGTCACTCCAGTGGTCATCGAGGTCACTCCGGTGGTCATCGAGGTCACTCCGGTGGTCATCAGGAGCAGGAGCAGCACTCTGGTGGTCATCAGGATCATTCCAGTGGTCATCGAGGTCACTCCAGTGGTCATCAGGATCATCCCTGCGGTGGTCATCAGGATCATTCCAGTGGTCATCGTGGTCACTCCGGTGGTCATCCCCCTCAGGCCGATGCTCAGCAGCCCCTCGGCTCCAGCCCAGGCCTCAGCGCTGACCACCAGGAGCCCGCCCAGCGCCCCCTCACCTGCCTGGACTGCGGCCGGAGCTTCGCGCTGACCGCTCACCTGCAGCGCCACCGCCGCGCCCACGCCGCTCCGGCCACCGCCGCCGCTCCGGCCACCGCTCCGGCCACCGCTCCGGCCACCGCTCCGGCCAGCCCGGGCTGCCGGGACTGCGGCCGCGCCCTGAGCCCCCGGCAGGGTCAGCGGCCCTACAAGTGCGTGGACTGCGGGAAAAGCTTCACCCGGCGCCCCAAGGAGCCTCCGGCCGCTCCGGCCGCTCCGGCCGCTCCGGCCCCGAGCAAAGCGCGGCGACAACGGAACCGAAGCGACCCCAAAACGGGAGCGGGGAACACCTGCGGGGAGTGCTGGCAGAGCTTCGGCCAGAGCTCCGACCTGGTCAAGCACCTGCGCATCCACACGGGCGAGAAGCCGTACGCCTGCGGGGTGTGCGGGAAGCGCTTCAACGTCAGCTCCAACCTGATCCGCCACCGCCGCATCCACACCGGCGAGCGGCCCTACGGCTGCCCCGAGTGCGGCAAGCGCTTCACCGACCGCTCCACGCTGAGCCAGCACCGCCGCACGCACAGCGGCGAGCGGCCCTACCCCTGCGGGGTGTGCGGGAAGAGCTTCAGCCGCAGCTCGCACCACAAGCGGCACCAGCGAACGCACGGGGCGGGCACCGAGACCCCCGCGCTGCGGCCGCTCTGGCCCTGCTGAGAGCGGGGAGGGAAAAAAAATAATTAAAAAAAAAGAAAAAAGTTTGGAGTAATTATACTGGTGTTTTGTGGTTTTTTGGTGGTTTTTTGGGAATTTTTTGGGGTTTTTTGGTGGTGTTTGGGGGGTTTTATAGTGATTTTTTGGTGATTTTTTTCGTGATTTTTTGGTGGCTTTTTGGGGATTTTTTGGGATTTTTTACTGATTTTTTCGTGGATTTTTGGTGATTTTTTGTGATTTTTGGTGATTTTTTAGTGATTTTTTGGTGATTTTTTAGTGATTTTTTGGGGATTTTTTTCTGGATTTTTGGTGGTTTTTTTGTGGATTTTTGGTGATTTTTTAGTGATTTTTTGGGTGGTATTTTTTGATATCCCCGGCAGCCCCATCCCCTTTCCCCTGCGGGCTGTGCGGGAAGAGCTCCAGCCGCAGCTCGCATCACAAGCGGCACCAGCGAACGCACGGGGCGGGCACCGAGACCCCCGCGCTGCTGCCGCTCTGGCCCTGCTGAGAGCGGGGAGGGGAAAAAAACTAATTAAAAAAGAAAAAAAAAAAAGTTTGGAGTAATTATCTTGGTGTTTTGTGGTTTTTTAGTGATTTTTTGGGGTTTTTTGGTGGTTTTTTCGTGGATTTTTAAGGATGTTTTGGTGATTTTTTAGTGATTTTTTTGGTGATTTTTTAGTGATTTTTTGGTGGCTTTTTGGGGATTTTTTTTTGGATTTTTTTTGGATTTTTTAGTGATTTTTTGTGATTTTTGGTGATTTTTTAGTGATTTTTTTGTGGATTTTTGGTGATTTTTTAGTGATTTTTTGGGGATTTTTTTTCTGGATTTTTGGTGGTTTTTTAGTGATTTTTAATGATTTTTTGGGTGTTTTTTTTGATGTCACCGGCAGCCCCATCCCCTTTCCCCTGCAGGCTGTGCGGGAAGAGCTTCAGCCGCAGCTCGCACCACAAGCGGCACCAGCGAACCCATGGGGCTGCTGCGGCCACGGCGGGGAGCGCGGCGCTGCTGCCGCTCTGGCCCTGCTGAGTTAAAAAAAAAAGAATGAAAAAAAAAAAAAAGTTTGGAGGAATTATATTGGTGTTTTGTGGTTTTTTAGGGATTTTTTTGGGGTTTTTTGGTGGTGTTTTGGGGATTTTTTGGTTTTTTTTTGTGATTTTTAAGTGATTTTTTGTGGGTTTTTGGGGATTTTTTGGGGCATTTTTGGTGGATTTTTGGTGGTTTTTTCGTGGATTTTGGAGGATTTTTTGGGGATTTTTGGTGTTTTTTTAATGGATTTTTGGGGATTTTTTAGTGATTTTTTTCTGGATTTTTGGTGGATTTTTGGTGACTTTTTAGTGATTTTTGGGGGATTTTCTGGGGATTTTTTGGGGTGTTTTTTTTGATATCCCCGGCAGCCCCATCCCCTTTCCCCAGGCCGGGGAGCGGCCCCGGGGCTGCCCCGAGTGCGGGAAGCGCTTCCCCGACCGCTCCACGCTGAGCCAGCGCTGCGGCCGCTCTGGCCCTGCTGAGAGCGGGGAGGGGAAAAAACTAATTAAAAAAAAAGAAAAAAAAGTTTGGAGTAATTATACTGGTGTTTTGTGTTTTTTTAGTGATTTTTTTGGCGGTTTTTTTGGGATTTTTGGCGGTTTTTTCGTGGATTTTTAAGGATGTTGTGGTGATTTTTTGGGTGTTTTTTGGTGATTTTTTAGTGATTTTTTGGTGGGTTTTTTTCGTGGATTTTTGGGGATTTTTTGGGATTTTTGGTGGTATTTTCGTGGATTTTTGTGGTTTTTTGGCGATTTTTGGCGGGTTTTTGGTGATTTTTAGGGTTTTTTTTGGTGTTTTTTTCGTGGATTTTTGGAGATTTTTTAGTGATTTTTTTGGGATTTTTTTTGGGATTTTTTGGGGTTTTTTTTTGGCGGTTTTTTAGTGGATTTTTAAGGATTTTTTGGTGATTTTTGGGGTGTTTTTTGGTGATTTTTTTTGGATTTTTGGTGGATTTTTCGTGGATTTTTTAGGGATTTTTTTGGGATTTTTGGTGATTTTTTCTGGATTTTTGGGTGGATTTTTGGGGTTTTTTTTAGTGATTTTTTGGGGTTCCTTTGGTGGTTTTTTGGGTGGGTTTTGGGGTTTTTTTGATGTCACCGGCAGCCCCTCCCCCCGGGCCATTCCCTCCCCTCCCTTCCCCCAGCCCGGAGAGGGGCCCCACAATGACGTCACCCCAATGACGTCACCCCCAATGACATCACACCCCAATGACGTCACCCCACAGTTTTTGGGGGGGTTTGTTTATTAAAAGCCGGGGGGGGGGGGGGGGGAGAAATTTGGCAAAATCCGCCCCTCCCCCCCCCCCAATAAATACACAGCCGCCGGGGGGGGCGGGGCTTGGCTGCAGCAGCCAATCAGCACCGGCCACGCCCGGCCACGCCCCCGCCGTGGGGCAGAGCCCCGCCCGCTGGGGGGCGGGGGGGGGGGGTCCGGCCGGGGTCACCCCCAGGTCAACTTGGGGGTCACTCCCAGGTCACTGAGGGGTCACTCCAGGCCCCACTTGGGGGTCACCCCCAGGCCACTTGGGGGTCACTCCAGGCCCCACTTGGGGGTCACTCCAGGCCCCACTTGGGGGTCACTCCAGGCCCCACTTGGGGGTCACCCCCAGGTCAACTTGGGGGTCAGTTGTGACCAAACTTGGGGGTCAGTCCAGGCCCCACTTGGGGGTCACCCCCGGGCCACTTGGGGGTCAGTCCAGGCCCCATTTATGGGTCAGTCCGGGCCCCACTTGGGGGTCAGTTGTGACCACACTTGGGGGTCACCCCCAGGCCACTTGTGGGTCAGTCCGGCCCCACTTAGGGGTCACTCCCAGGCCAACTTAGGGGTCAGTCCCTGCCCCACTTGGGGGTCAGTCGTGGTCCCACTTGGGGTCAGTCCAGGCCCCACTTGGGGGTCAGTTTGTCCCCCCTTGGGGGTCAGTTTGTCCCCTCTCAGGGGTCAGTCCGTGCCCCCCCTGCCCTGAGGGGCCGCAGGGTCAGGGGTCACTGCGGGGTCACCGCCGGACGCTGGGGGTCACTCTGGGGGTCACTTGCAGCGGCCGTGGGGTCACTCTGGGGGTCACTCCAGGTGGCCGTGGGGTCACTTCGGGGGTCACTCTGGTGGTCACTCTGAATGGCTGAAGGGTCACTCAGGTGGTCACTCCAGGGGTCACTCCAGGTGGCCGTGGGGTCACTCCGCTGGTCACTCTGTTGGTCCCTCGGGTGGTGGTCACTCCGGTGGTCACTCCCGTGGTCACTCCGGTGGTCACTCCCGTGGTCACTGCCGTGGTCACTCCGGTGGTCACTGCTGTGGTCACTCCGGTGGTCACTCCCGTGGTCACTCCCGTGGTCACTCCCGTGGTCACTCTGGCCGGGGGGCGGGCCCAGCTCGGCCGACAGCGCCTCGAAGGCGTCCAGCATGGCGGCTCGGACGCGCTCGGTCAGCGCCGGCACCGCGGCCGCGCCCAGGCCCCGCGTGGGCAGGGGGGGCAGCACCTGGATCACGCAGTGACCTGGGGGGAGAGAGCCTGACCCATAGCGCCCCATGGCCTGCCCCATAGACAGCCTGACCCATAGACAGCCTGCCCCATAGACAGCCTGCCCCATAGATCCCCATAGTGCCCCATAGACAGCCTGCCCCATAGACAGCCTGCCCCATAGACAGCCTGCCCCATAGCCCCACAGACAGCCCCAGGCCCCGCGTGGGCAGGGGGGGCAGCACCTGGATCACGCAGTGACCTGGGGGGAGAGAGCCTGACCCATAGCGCCCCATGGCCTGCCCCATAGACAGCCTGACCCATAGACAGCCTGCCCCATAGACAGCCTGCCCCATAGATCCCCATAGTGCCCCATAGACAGCCTGCCCCATAGACAGCCTGCCCCATAGACAGCCTGCCCCATAGCCCCACAGACAGCCCCAGGCCCCGCGTGGGCAGGGGGGGCAGCACCTGGATCACGCAGTGACCTGGGGGGCAGGACCAATGGGTGTGTGCCCCATAGCCTGCCCCATAGATCCCCATAGCGCCCCATAGACAGCCTGCCCCATAGATCCCCATGGCCTGCCCCATAGATCCCACAGACAGCCCCAGGCCCCGCGTGGGCAGGGGGGGCAGCACCTGGATCACGCAGTGACCTGGGGGGCAGAAAACCTGACCCATAGACAGCCTGCCCCATAGACAGCCTGCCCCATAGACAGCCTGCCCCATAGATCCCACACCTGCCCCATAGATCCCACACCTGCCCCATAGATCCCACACCTGCCCCAGGCCCCGCGTGGGCAGGGGGGGCAGCACCTGGATCACGCAGTGACCTGCACGGGGGGCAGAACCAATGGGCTGCCCCATAGATTCCCATAGCACCCCACACCTGCCCCATAGCGAGCACCCAGAGCCCCGGCCCCATATATCCCCCACAGCAAGCACCCAGCCCCACACATCCCCCAGAGCCCCACACTGGACCCAGACCCACACTGAGCCCCCAGCCCCATAAATCCCCTGCAGCCCCACATGAAGCCCCCAGCCCCACAGCTGCCCCCAGCCCCACAAGCACCCCCAGCCCCACAGCTGCCCCCAGCCCCACAGCCACCCCCCAGCCCCACAAGCAGCCCCCAGCCCCATAAGTGCCCCCAGCCCCACAGCTGCCCCCCAGCCCCACAGCCGCCCCCAAC
Source organism: Phylloscopus collybita (assembly GCA_027886175.1). Taxonomy (NCBI): domain Eukaryota; kingdom Metazoa; phylum Chordata; class Aves; order Passeriformes; family Phylloscopidae; genus Phylloscopus; species Phylloscopus collybita. The sequence continues at coordinate 43,978 of JAJNNQ010000333.1, forward strand.
CCCACAAGCAGCCCCCAGCCCCATAAGTGCCCCCAGCCCCACAGCTGCCCCCAGCCCCACAGCCACCCCCCAGCCCCACAAGCACCCCCAGCCCCATAAGTGCCCCCAGCCCCACAGCTGCCCCCCAGCCCCACAGATGCCCCCAGCCCCACACGAAGCCCCCAGCCCCACAAGCACCTCCCAGCCCCACTGCTGCCCACAGCCCCATAGCTGCCCCCAGCCCCACAAGCACCCCCAGCTCCACAGCCGCCCCAGGCCCCACAAGCACCCCCAGCCCCACAAGTGCCCCCAGCTCCACACGAAGCCCCCAGCCCCACAGATGCCCCCCAGCTGCCCCCAGCCCCACAAGTGCCCCCAGCCCCACACGAAGCCCCCAGCCCCACAAGCACCTCCCAGCCCCACTGCTGCCCACAGCCCCATAGCTGCCCCCAGCCCCACAAGTGCCCCCAGCCCCCCACGAAGCCCCCAGCCCCACAGATGCCCCCCAGCCCCACAACTGCCCCCCAGCCCCACAAGCACCCCAGCCCCCCAAGCAGCCCCAGCCGCAGGGCTGCCCCTCACCGGCGGTGAACCGGCGCTCCCGTTTGCTGTAGAAGTGCTGGTAGGACGAGATGACGATGGGCACCACGGGCACCTGTGGGGCAGGACGGGCTCGGGGGGGGGCTCTGCTGCCCCACGGCCGCCCCACGGCCGCCCCACACCTCCCCACGGCCGCCCCACAGCTCCCCGGGGCCGCCCCACACCTACCTGTGCCTGCACGGCCAGGTGGAAGGCGCCGCGCTTGAAGGGCAGCATGGAGCCGCTGTGGTTGCGCGTGCCCTCGGGGAACACCCAGACCCGCACCTGTGGGGCAGGGGGAGATGTGGGGCTGCCCCATAGCGCCCCATAGCCAACCCCATAACCACCCCATAGCCACCCCATAACTGCCCTATAGCCACCCCACAGCCACCCCATAACTGCCCTATAGCCACCCCACAGCCACCCCATAACTGCCCTATAGCCACCCTATAGCCAGCACAGAGCCCTCGGGGAACACCCAGACCCGCACCTGTGGGGCAGGGGGAGATGTGGGGCTGCCCCATAGCGCCCCATAGCACCCCATAACCAACCCCATAACCATCCTACAGCCACTCCACAGCCACCCCATAACCGCCCTATAGCCACCCTATAGCCAGCACAGAGCCCTCGGGGAACACCCAGACCCGCACCTGTGGGGCAGGGAGGGATGTGGGGCTGCCCCATAGCGCCCCATAGCGCCCCATAACCAACCCCATAACCACCCTATAGCCACCCCATAACTGCCCTATAGCCACCCTATAGCCAGCACAGAGACCTCGGGGAACACCCAGACCCGCACCTGTGGGGCAGGGAGGGATGTGGGGCTGCCCTATAGCGCCCCATAACCGCCCTATAGCCACCCTATAGCCACCCCATAACTACCCTCGGGGAACACCCAGACCCACACCTGTGGGGCAGGGAGGGATGTGGGGCTGCCCCATAGCGCCCCATAGCACCCCATAACCAACCCCATAACCACCCTATAGCCACCCCATAACTGCCCTATAGCCACCCTATAACCAGTGCAGAGACCTCGGGGAACACCCAGACCCGCACCTGTGGGGCAGGGAGAGCTGTGGGGCTGCCCTATAGCGCCCCATAACCGCCCTATAGCCACCCCATAACACCCCATAACCACCCCATAGCACCCCATAACCACCCCAAAACACCCCCTAAGTGCCCCACAACTCACGTCCTGGCTGAGCATGGTCTGTGCAGCCTCGGCCATGGTGCTGATGGCAGCCCCATAGCGCCCCATAACCATCTCACAGCACCCCATAACCACCCCATAACACCCTGTAACACCCCATAACTGCCCCATAACCACCCCATAGCACCCCCTAAGTGCCCCACAACTCACGTCCTGGCTGAGCATGGTGTGGGCGGCCTCGGCCATGGTGCTGATGGCGTCGTGCGTGCGCTTGCGGTCGATGAAGATGATGCCCCCCAGCCAGCAGACCACGCCCACCGCGCCCATGTACAGCAGCTCCCGCTTGGCAATGGGGACGCAGCGGTCTGGGAGCACCTCCATCATCCCTGGGGGGACATGGGGCACATGTGGGGTGTGTGGGGCAGGTGTGGGGCAGGTGTGGGGTGTCCTACACCTGCCCCATAAGTGGCCATGTACAGCAGCTCCCGCTTGGCAATGGGGACGCAGCGGTCTGGGAGCACCTCCATCATCCCTGGGGGGACATGGGGCATGTGGGGCAGGTGTGGGGCAGGTGTGGGGTGTGTGGGGCAGGTGTGGGGTGTGTGGGGCAGGTGTGGGGTGTGTGGGGTGTGTGGGGCAGGTGTGGGGTGTGTGGGGCACGTGTGGGGTGTGTGGGGCAGGTGTGGGGTGTGTGGGGTGTGTGGGGCAGGTGTGGTGTGTGGGGCAGGTGTGGGGTGTGGGGCAGGTGTGGGGTGTGTGGGGTGTGTGGGGCAGGTGTGGGGTGTGGGGCATGTGGGGCAGGTGTGGTGTGTGGGGTGTGGGGCATGTGTGGGGTGTATGGGGCAGGTGTGGTGTGTGGGGCAAGTGTGGGGTGTGTGGGGCAGGTGTGGGGCGTGTGGGGCAGGTGTAGGGTGTGTGGGGTGTGGGGCATGTGTGGGGTGTATGGGGCAGGTGTGGTGTGTGGGGCAAGTGTGGGGTGTGTGGGGCAGGTGTGGGGCGTGTGGGGCAGGTGTGGGGTGTGTGGGGGTGTGTGAGGCAGGTGTGGGGTGTGGGGCAGGTGTGGGGTGTGAGGCAGGTGTGGGGTGTGCTCCAGCTGCCCCACAACCGCCTGTGTGGGGCGTTTGCGAGGCACTTGTGGGGTTGGGGGGAGTTTGGGGAGTGTGGGGTCAGGGATCTGTGGGGCAGGGATCTGTGGGGCAGGGATCCATGGGGCAGGGATCTATGGGTCAATCTATGGGGCAGGGATCTATGGGGCAGGGATCTATGGGTCAATCTATGGGGCAGGGCCGTACCCAGCAGGTCGAGGGAGCTCTGGTGGTTGCTGACCACCACGTAGGGCTGGGATCGGTCACTCTATGGGGTCAGGGCGCTATGGGGTGTGGATCTATGGGGCAGGGCGCTATGGGGCAGGGATCTATGGGGCAGGGATCTATGGGGCAGGGATCTATGGGGCAGGGGTCCATACCCAGGAGGTCGAGGGAGCTCTGGTGGTTGCTGACCACCACGTAGGGCTGGGATCAGTCACTCTATGGGGTCAGGGCGCTACGGGGTGTGGATCTATGGGGCAGGGCGCTATGGGGCAGGGATCTATGGGGCAGGGCTCTATGGGGCAGGGCTCTATGGGTCAATCTATGGGGCAGGGTTCCATACCCAGCAGGTCGAGGGAGCTCTGGTGGTTGCTGACCACCACGTAGGGCTGGGATCAGTCACTCTATGGGGTCAGGGTGCTATGGGGTGTGGATCTATGGGGCAGGATGCTATGGGGTCAGGGCTCTATGGGTCAGGGATCTATGGGGCAGGATGCTATAGGGTGTGGATCTATGGGGCAGGGTGCTATGGGGCAGGGATCTATGGGGCAGGGTTCCATACCCAGCAGGTCGAGGGGAGCTCTGGTGGTTGCTGACCACCACGTAGGGCTGCCGGGGGGGGAAGTGCTGCGCCCCCCGCACCTCCATGCGGATCCCGTAGAGGCGCTTGACGTGCTGCATCAGCCCCCGGATGATCCTGGGGCAGCACAGGGGGGTCAGACCCATGGCTGCCCCATAGCTGCCCCATAGCTGCCCCATAACCACCCCATAACTGCCCCATAACCACCCCATGATCCTGGGGGGCAGCACAGGGGGGCTCAGACCCACGGCTGCCCCATAACTGCCCCCTAACTGCCCCATAACCACCCTAAACTGCCCCATGATCCTGGGGGCAGCACAGGGGGGCTCAGACCCACGGCTGCCCCATAACTGCCCCATAACTGCCCCATAACCGCCCCATAACTGCCCCATAACTGCCCTAAACTGCCCCATAACTGCCCCATGATCCTGGGGGGAGCAAAGGGGGGTCAGACCCACGGCTGCCCCATGGCTGCCCCATAACTGCCCCATAACTGCCCCATAACCACCCCATGATCCTGGGGGGCAGCACAGGGGGGGGCTCAGACCCATGGCTGCCCCATAACTGCCCCATAACTGCCCCATAACTGCCCCATAACTGCCCTAAACTGCCCCATAACCACCCCATGATCCTGGGGGGAGCAAAGGGGGGCTCAGACCCACAGCTGCCCCATAACTGCCCCATAACTGCCCTAAACTGCCCCATAACTGCCCCATAACTGCCCTAAACTGCCCCATAACTGTCCCAAACCACCCCAAATTCCCCCAAAATGACCCCAAATCCCCCCAGAATGACCCCAAATCCCCCCAAAACCCCCCCAAAATCCCCTCTCACTTCATGTTCTCCACGTCCCTGCCCCTGAGGGCACACAGGGGGATGGCCACCAGGGCCAGCAGCAGGATCCAGCCCCATAACCACCCCAAATCCCCCCATAACCACCCCAGAATGACCCCAAATCCCCCAAATCCCCCCAAACCCCCTCTCACTTCATGTTCTCCACGTCCCTGCCCCTCAGGGCACACAGGGGGATGGCCACCAGGGCCAGCAGCAGGATCCAGCCCCATAACCACCCCAAATCCCCCCATAACCACCCCAAATCCCCCCAGAATGACCCCAAACCCCCCCCAAAATCCCCTCTCACTTCATGTTCTCCACGTCTCTCCCCCTGAGGGCACACAGAGGAATGGCCACCAGGGCCAGCAGCAGGATCCAGCCCTTGTAGAACCCCCCAGAATGACCCCAAATCCCCCCAAAATGACCCCAAATCCCCCCAAAATCCCCTCTCACTTCATGTTCTCCACGTCCCTGCCCCTGAGGGCACAGAGGGGAATGGCCACCAGGGCCAGCAGCAGGATCCAGCCGTTGTAAAACCCCAAAAACCACCCCATAACCACCCCAAATCCCCCCAGAATGACCCAAATCCCCACAAAATCCCCCCAAACCCCCTCTCACTTCATGTTCTCCACATCTCTCCCCCTCAGGGCACACAGGGGGATGGCCACCAGGGCCAGCAGCAGGATCCAGCCCCATAACCACCCCAAATCCCCCCAAATCCCCCCCAAACCCCCTCTCACTTCATGTTCTCCACGTCCCTGCCCCTCAGGGCACAGAGGGGAATGGACACCAGCCCCATAACCACCCCAAATCCCCCCATAACCACCCCAGAATGACCCCAAATCCCCCCAAAATGACCCCAAACCCCCCCAGAATGACCCCAAATCCCCTCTCACTTCATGTTCTCCACGTCCCTGCCCCTCAGGGCACACAGAGGGATGGCCACCAGGGCCAGCAGCAGGATCCAGCCATTGTAAAACCCCAAAAACCACCCCAAATCCCTCCCAAATCCCCCCAGAATGACCCCAAATCCCCCCAGAATGACCCCAAATCCCCCCAAAATCCCCCCAAAATCCTCTCTCACTTCATGTTCTCCACGTCCCTGCCCCGGAGGGCACAGAGGGGGATGGCCACCAGGGCCAGCAGCAGGATCCAGCCCCATAACCACCCCAAATCCCCCCATAACCACCCCAAAATGACCCCAAATCCCCCCAGAATGACCCCAACCCCCCCCCAAATCCTCTCTCACTTCATGTTCTCCACCTCCCTGCCCCGGAGGGCACAGAGGGGGATGGACACCAGCCCCATAACCACCCCAAATCCCCCCAAAATCCCCTCAAATCCCCCCAAAATGACCCCAAAACCCCCCGAAATGACCCCAAATCCCCCCAAAATCCCCTCAAATCCCCCCAAAATGACCCCAAACCCCCTCTCACTTCATGTTCTCCACGTCCCTGCCCCTGAGGGCACACAGGGGGATGGCCACCAGGGCCAGCAGCAGGATCCAGCCCCATAACCACCCCAAATCCCCCCATAACCACCCCAAACCCCCCCAAATCCCCCCAAAACCCCCTCTCACTTCATGTTCTCCACGTCCCTGCCCCGGAGGGCACACAGGGGGATGGCCACCAGGGCCAGCAGCAGGATCCAGCCGTTGTAAAACCCCATCTTGCAGAAGAAGCGGAAGGAGCGGCAGCGCTCGTAGAGCAGCGGCAGCAGCAGCAGCGCCAGCGCCAGCGCCGCCGTCCCCACCGACACCTCCATGGCAGCTGGGGGCAGGGAAAGATCCAAAAATTTAATTCCTGAAGGGATTTGGGGAGGGGAGTTTGGGGTCTGTGCTGGGAGAGCAAAAATCCCCCTGAAAAACCCCGAAAATCCCCCTGAGAAACACCAAAAATTCCCCTGAAAAGCACCAAAAGTTCCCCTGGAAAACACCAAAAATTCCCTCAAAACTTTCCAAAAATCCCTCTCAAAAATCCCGAAAATCGCCCTGAAAAACCCCAAAAATTCCCCTGAAAAGCACCAAAAACTCCCTTAAAAACCCTCAGAAATCCCCCTGAGAAACCCCAAAAATCCCACTGAGAAACCCCACAAAATCCACCTAAAAAAACCCCCAAAAATCCCCCTGAAAAACCCCAAAAATCCCCAAAAAGCACCAAAAATTCCCACCAAAACCGACAAAATTCTCTCCAAAAACCCCCAAAAATCTCCCTGAAGAACCCCAAAAATCCACCCCAAAAATCACCAATTCTGCCCCCCACCGACACCTCCATGGCAGCTGGGGGCAGGGAGAAACACCCAAAATTAATTCCTCAAAAATCCCCCCTGAGAAACCCCAAAATCTGCCTGAAAAACCCCCAAAAATCCCCCTGAAAAAGCTGAAAAATTCCCCTGAAAAAGTCCCCAAAATCCACCTGAAAACCCCAAAAATTCCCCTGAAAAACCCCGAAAATCCCCCTGAAAACCATCAAAAATTCCCTTGAAAACACCCAAAAATTCCCCTGAAAAACCCCACAAAATTCCCCAGGAAAACCCCAAAAAATTCCCCTGAAAAGCACCAAAATCCACCTAAAAAACCCCAAAAAATCCCCCTGAAAAACCCAAAAAATCCTCCTGAAAACCCCAAATCTGTCCCTCCCCGACACCTCCATGGCAGCTGGGGGCACAAAAACACCCAAAATTAGTGCCCAGAAGGGATTTGGGGAGGGGAGTTTGGGGTCTGTGCTGGGAGAGCAAAAATCCCCCTGAAAAACCCTGAAAAACCTCCTGAAAAAGCCAAAAAAATCGCCTGAAAAGTGCCAAAAATTCCCTCAAAACTCTCCAAAAAATCTCTCTGAAAACCACCAAAAACTCCCTTGAAAACGCCCAAAAACCCCACTGAGAAACACCAAAATCTGCCTGAAAAACACCCAAAAATTCCCTTGAAAAAACAAAAATCCCCCTGAGAAACACCAAAAATTCCCTCAAAACTCCCCAAAAAAGCCACTGAGAAACCCCAAAAATCCCTCTGAAAAACCCCAAAAATTCCCTGAAAAACCCCAAAAATTCCCTCAAAACTCTCCAAAAATCCCCCTGAGAAACCCCAAAAATCCCCCTGAAAAACCCCAAAAATTCCCTCAAAACCCCCCAAAAATCCCCCTGAAAAACCCCGAAAATCCCCCTGAAAACCATCAAAAATTCCCTTGAAAACACCCAAAAATTCCCCTGAAAAACCCCCAAAATTCCCCAAAAAGCACCAAAAATTCCCACCAAAACCGACAAAATTCTCTCCAAAAACCCCCAAAAATCTCCCTGAAGAACCCCAAAAATCCACCCAAACATCCCCAATTCTGCCCCCCACCGACACCTCCATGGCAGCTGGGGGGGCACAAAACCACCCAAAATTAATTCCTCAAAAATCCCCCCTGAGAAACCCCAAAATCTGCCTGAAAAACACCCAAAAATCCCCCTGAAAAAGCTGAGAAATTGCCCTGAAAAAGTCCCCAAAATCCACCTGAAAACCCCAAAAATTCCCCTGAAAAGCACCAAAAATTCCCCTGAAAAGCACCAAAAATTCCCCTGAAAAACCCAAAAATCCCACTGAAAAACCCCAAAAAATCCCCCTGAAGAACCCCAAAAATCCACCCAAAAATCCCCAATTCTGCCCCTCCCCGACACCTCCATGGCAGCTGGGGGGGCACAGAAACACCCAAAATTAGTGCCCAGAAGGGATTTGGGGAGGGGAGTTTGGGGTCTGTGCTGGGAGAGCAAAAATCCCCCTGAAAAACCCCAAAAATCCCACTGAGAAACACCAAAAATTCCCCTGAAAAGCACCAAAAGTTCCCCTGGAAAACACCAAAAATTCCCTCAAAACTTTCCAAAACTCCGTCTCAAAAATCCCGAAAATCGCCCTGAAAAAGTCCCCAAAAATTCCCCTGAAAAACCCCAAAAATCCTCCTGAAAAAAGTCCAAAAATCGCCCTGAAAAACCCCAAAAATTCCCCTGAAAAGCACCAAAAATTCCCCTGAAAAACCCCAAAAATTCCCCTGAAAAGCACCAAAAATTCCCCTGAAAAACCCCAAAAATTCCCCTGAAAAACCCCAAAAATTCCCCTGAAAAACCCCAAAAATTCCCCTGGAAAACACCAAAAATTCCCTCAAAACTTTCCAAAAATCCGTCTCAAAAATCCCGAAAATCGCCCTGAAAAACCCCAAAAATCCCCCTGAAAAACCCCAAAAATCCTCCTGAAAAAAGTCCAAAAATCACCCTGAAAAACCCCAAAAATCCCCCTGAAAAGCACCAAAAACTCCCTTAAAAACCCCCAGAAATCCCACTGAGAAACCCCAAAAATCCCCCTGAAAAACCCCAAAAATTGCCGAAAAAACCCCAAAAAATTCCCCTGAAAAACCCCAAAAATTCCCCAAAAAAGCACCAAAAATTCCCACCAAAACCGACAAAATTCTCTCCAAAAACCCCCAAAAATCTCCCTGAAGAACCCCAAAAATCCACCCAAAAATCCCCAATTCTGCCCCCCACTGACACCTCCATGGCAGCTGGGGGGGCACAAAAACACCCAAAATTAGTGCCCAGAAGGGATTTGGGGAGGGGAGTTGGGGTCTGTGCTGGGAGAGCAAAAATCCCCCTGAAAAACCCCAAAAATCCCCCTGAAAAACCCCAAAAATCCACCTAAAAAACCCCAAAAAATCCCCCTGAAAAACCCCAAAAATCCACCCAAAAAATCCCCAATTCTGCCCCCCACTGACACCTCCAGGGCAGCTGAGGGGGCACAAAAAGACCCCAAAAATTTAATTCCTCAAAAATCCCCCTGAGAAACCCCAAAAATTCCCTTGAAAAACCTCCAAAATCTGCCTGAAAAGCACCAAAACCCACCTAAAAAAACCCAAAAAATCCACCTAAAAAAACCCCAAAAATTCCCCTGAAAAACCCCAAAATCCACCTAAAAAGCACCCAAAAATTCCCCTGGAAAACACCAAAAATTCCCCCCAAAAATCCCACTGAGAAACCCCAAAAATCCCCCTGAAAAACACAAAATAATCTCCCTTAAAAACGCCAAAAATCCCCCCCAAAAAACCCAAAATTTGCCCTGAAAAAACCAAAAAAATCCCCCTAAAAAACCCCAAAAATCCCAGAAAAAAACCCCAAAATCCCTCCAAAAATTCCCAAAAATCCCCCAAAATCCCCTTGAAATTCCCCAACCTCCCCCTGCCCCAAAAACCCCCAAATCTGCCCCAAAATCCCATTCGGGGGACCCCAAATGAACCCCCCCGAATCCCCAGCTGGGGACCCCAAAAATCTCCTCAGGATCCCCCAAATTCCCCCTCAGGAGCCCCAAATTTCCCATTTTTCACCACAAATTCCCCCTCAGGATCCCCAAATTTCTCATTTTTCACCACAAATTTCCCATTTTTCACCCCAAATCCCCTCAGGATCCCGCAAATCCCCTCCAGAACCCCAGATTTCCCATTTTTACCCCAAATCCCCTCAGGATCCCCGAATTTCCCATTTTTCACCCCAAATTTCCCATTTTTCACCCCAAATTCCCCCTCAGGAGCCCCAAATTTCCCACTTTTCACCCCGAATTTCCCATTTTTCACCCCAAATTTCTCATTTTTCACCCCAAATTTCCCATTTTTCACCACAAATCCCCTCAGGATCCCACAAATCCCCTCCAGAACCCCAAATTTCCCATTTTTACCCCAAAACCCCGTCAGGATCCCCGAATTTCCGATTTTTCACCCCAAATTTCTCATTTTTAACCCCAAATTTCCCATTTTTAACCCCAAATCCCCTCAGGAGCCCCAAATTTCCAATTTTTACCCCAAAATCCCCTCAGGAGGCCCCAAAGCCCCTCAGAATCCCCGAATTTCCCACTTTTAACCCCGAATTTCCCATTTTTTAACCCCAAAATCCCCTCAGGAGCCCCGAATCTCCCACTTTTAACCCCAAATCTCCCACTTTTAACCCCAAAATCCCCTCAGGAGCCCCAAATTTCCCATTTTTAACCCCAAATCCCCTCAGGAGCCCCGAATTTCCCACTTTTAACCCCGAATCTCCCATTTTGAACCCCAAACCCCCTCAGGATCCCCAAAATCCCCTCAGCGGCCACACCCGGGCCCCGCCCTCCCCTCAGGGCTCGCTCGGGCCCAACCGGGCGGGACCGGGCGGAGCATCCCCGGCTCCGCCAGAGGCCGCGTCCCCTCCCCGCGGCCCCCGGGAGCCCTGGGGGAGCCCTGGGGGCCCCCGGGAGCCCTCGGGACCGCCCGGTTCCCCCCGGTTCCCCTCAGGCCCCGCCGGTACCGGGAGGGGCGGCGGCTGCGGCGGCGGCGCGGGCCCGTGGAGGCGCCGGAAGCGACGTCGCTGACTGACAGCGCTCTCGACCAATCAGCGCGTCCCGCCGCGCCCCCCGCGCCCGGCGTGGTTGCCGTGGTAACGGGAGGAAAATGGGCGGGAAGCTGGCGCGCCGTGTGTTCCCGCCTTCGGCGTCGCGCGGTGATTGGGTAAAACCGCTGCTCGTCAGAGAGGCGCGACCAATCAGGGCACAGCGCGCCGCCAACCAATAGGAAGAGGCGATCCGCCAGCCAACAGCGCTGCATCAAGGGCGGACCCTCGGTGATTTTCGCCAATAGGAGTTCAGAGATTTGATTGGCAGGCGCGGCGGCCAATGGGGCGGCAGGGCGGGTTGTGAGGGGAAGAGGAAGATGGCGGCGGCGAGCGGCCCTCAGCAGAGCACCGGCGGTGGCTACGGCGGCTGCGGCGGAACCTTCGTCCGTCCCGGGCCGGGATCGGCCGCTGCGAGCGCCTGGAGCGGTGAGGGGAGCGGCTGTGGGGGGGTTTGGGGGTCTCAGGGGGCTCTGGGAGGGGTCTCTGAGGGGTTTGGGGATGTCCGGGGAGGTGCCTGATGGTCCTGAGGGGGGTTTGGGGGATCCCTGAGGGGCCTGGGGGGGTCTGGGGGGGGTCACTGAGGGGTCTGGGGGTTTCTCTGGGTTGTCATAGAGGGTCTGGGGGGGGGTTGCCCCAAAACTCCCCCAAATTCCCCCTAACAAACCCCGAAAATCCAAATTTCCCCCCCCCCCCCTAAAATTCCCCCAAATCCCCCCAAAATTGCTTTAGAAGCGGTCCCCAAATTTTCCCATCAACTGCCCCCCAAATTTTCCCCAAAATTCCCGAGAAAATTTCTGGAAAATTCCCCCCAAAAAACTCCCGAAAAGCTCCTTAAAAATCCTCCAACGCTTCCCCGAAAAATTCCGTCAAAATCTTCCCGAAAGTTCTCCCCAAAAATTCCTCCAAAAATTTCCTCCCAAAAACCCCGAAAAGCTTCCCAAAAACCCCGCAAAGGTTTCCCCCCCAGAAAAATTCCTGAGGGAAATCCTTCGAAATTCCCCCAAAATTCCCAAAATTCC
>JAJNNQ010000334.1:0-36154 GCA_027886175.1 Phylloscopus collybita
CCCACCTTTCCCACCCCCCCGACCCCCGCCATCCTTTCCCGACCCCCTCCCCACCTTTCTCATCCCTTCCTCACCTTTCCCGACCCCTCCCCACATTTCCCGACCCCTTCAATCCGTTCTGGACCCCTCCCCACACTTCCCCACACCCCCCCCATTCTTTCCGACCCCTCCCCACATTTCTCATCCTTTCCTCACCTTTCCCACCCCCTTCCCGACCCCTTAAATCCCCTCCCGACCCCTCCCCACATTTCCCGCCCCCCCCTCCCCCTTTCCCGCCCCCTCCCCACCTTTTCCAGCCGTCCTGGGGGGGGGTCGCAGTAGGCGGGGGGGCTGTAGGGGGGCGCGGGGGCCGGGGGTCCCGCCCTTCTCCGAGTAGGCGACGGTGGCGGCCTCGTCGGGAAGGCTGGAGCCGCCCGAGACGTTCTTCACCTGGATTGGGGATTTGGGATTTGGGATTTGGGATTTGGGATTTGGGGGGAAAAACTCTCGGCCGCGAGAAATGCCCGAAATCCCCTGAATGCTGCCCGAAAAATCCCCGGAGGGGTGGCTGGAAATTCACCGGGAGATGCCCGAAAATTCACGAGAGAAATCCCCGAAAGTTCCCTGAAAATTTGCCCCAAGAATTCCCCGAGAAATCGCTGAGAATTCCCTGAGAAATCCTTGAAAATTCCCCGAGAAATCCTCGAACATTCCCTGAGAATCCCCCAGGAATTCCCCGAGAAATGTGGAAGAAAATCCATGGAAACGGGGGCTGGGTCCCTCAAACCCCCCTGGGACAGCTCCAAAAACCCCCGAAACCTCAAACCCCAGAAAGCCCATGGAGAGACAGGGACAGAGGGACAGAGGGACAGGGGGACAGAGGGACAGCGGGACAGAGGGACACGGGGACAGAGGGACACGGGGACAGAGGGACAGCGGGACACGGGGACAGCGGGACACGGGGACAGCGGGACACGGGGACAGGGGGACAGAGGGACAGAGGGACACGGGACAGCGGGACACAGAGGAAACAGGGACAGAGGACACGGGGACACGGGGGACAGAGGGACACGGGGACAGCGGGACACGGGGACAGGGGGACAGAGGGACAGAGGGACACGGGGACACTGGGACAGCAGGACACAGGGACAGGGGGACAGGGGGACACAGGGGGACAGGGGGACACGGGGACAGAGGGACAGGGGGACAGCGGACACAGGACAGAGGGACACAGGGACACGGGGACACAGGGGACACAGGGACACGGGGACACGGGGACACGGGGACACGGGGACAGCGGGACACAGGGATAGAGGGACAGACAGGGACAGGGCTCGGGGGCGGTGACATCCTCAGCGCGACGCCCCCGTGACCCCAGACCCTTTGGGGCGGCCCCCCAGAGGGCCAAGGGACATCCGCCTGTCCCCTGTCCCTGTCCCCTGTCTGTCCCCTGTCCCCTTCCTTCCGGCCCTTTGTCTGCGCCGGACGCCGGTGCCGCCGCCTCGGTGGCCTTGGGGACATCCGGCCGGACACGCCACTTCCACCCTGTCCCCTCCCCGGGGGGCCACCGGCTGTGCCCCCCCCCCGGCCACAAGCCCTGGTGGCCTTTGGGGTGTCCCCATAAAGGGGGTGACAGCCCCGGGGGGTGGCACTCGGGGGTGGTGGCACTCGGGGGGTGGTGGCAGTGTCCGCCCCCCCCCTCAAAGGGGACAGGAAATGCTCGGCCAGGGAGGGGCTCGGAGCGAATAAAAGCCCGAGGGGATCAAAAAGAATCGAAAAAGAAATCAAAATAAATAAAAATGAAATGAAATAAAAAAAGCCCAACAAAGGGAGGGAGGGCCCGGGGGAAATGGGGGGGTGGGAGCGGCGGGGTGGGGACAGGGACAGGGACAGGGAGAGGGGACAGGGGACGGGGACAGGGGAATGGGGACAGGGACAGGGGACAAGGGATGGGGACAGGGACAGGGGACGGGGACAGGGGACAGGACAGGGGACAGGGACAGGGGACGGGGGATGGGGACAGGGGATGGGGACAGGGACAGGGGACAAGGGATGGGGACAGGGACAGGGGAACGGGGACAGGGGACAGGGACAGGGGACAGGGGATGGGGACAGGGGATGGGGACGGGGGATGGGGACAGGGGATGGGGACAGGGGATGGGAGACAGGGACAGGGGACAAGGGATGGGGACAGGGACAGGGGACGGGGACAGGGGACAGGGGACAGGGGACAGGGGATGGGGACAGGGACAGGGACGGGGGATGGGGACAGGGGATGGGGACAGGGACAGGGGACAAGGGATGGGGACAGGGACAGGGGACGGGACAGGGGACAGGGACAGGGGACAGGGGATGGGGACAGGGGATGGGGACGGGGGGATGGGACAGGGGATGGGGACAGGGACAGGGGACAAGGGATGGGGACAGGGAACAGGGGACGGGACAGGAGAGGGGACAGGGAGAGGGGACACGGGGACGGGGACAGGGACAGGGACCGGGGACAGGGGGACGGGGACAGGGACAGGGGACAGGGGACAGGGACAGGGGATGGGGACAGGGACAGGGGACAGGGACAGGGGACAGGGACAGGGGACAGGGGATGGGGACAGGGACAGGGGACGGGGGATGGGGACAGGGGATGGGGACAGGGGATGGGGACAGGGACAGGGACAGGGGACAGGGGACAGGAATGTCCCCCAAAGCCACAGAAATGTCCCCAAAGCCATTCTCCCGACCCTCCCCGCCCCCCCTCCCCCCCGGGCCAGCACCGGAGGTGACACCATCCCGGGGCGGGCGGCGCTGGGGACACCGGGCTGTCCCCAAGGTCCCCGTCCAGGTGCCAGCAGCTCCTGGCGCCGCCGGGGCCGGGTTTTCCCGGTGCCACCTGCCCGGTTAATCATTGGCCAGACCGAAACCGCGCGGGGCCACCCGCCGTGTCACCCGTGTCACCCGTGTCACCTGTGTCACCTGTGTCACCTGCCACTGCCACCTGGCTGTGCCCCGAGCCCCCAAATCTCCTGTAACTTCCCCCAAACCGCCCCCAATGTCCCAAAGCCTTTGGGGTCCCCGAGCCCTCCTGGTGTCCCCAAATCCCCACAAATCCCCAAACCCCTGCCCCCGTGCTCCCGTCCCAAATCCGGGAATTTCCAACCCCACGGGATGAAGGGTCGGGAAGGGTCTCCTGGGTCCCGTTCCCAACATTCCCAAAAATCCCAAACATCTCGGGGCTCACCCACTCCTTCAAATTCGGGAAAAGAGCTGGGAAGGATCTCCTGGATCCCAACATTCCCAAAAATCCCCCAAATCCTGGGACCCACCCACTCTTCCCCTTTCCCTGCTGCAATCCCATTCCAACAGGAACTCCGTGCTGGATCCATTCCCAAGATTCCCAAAAAAAAATCTCGGGGCTCACCCACTCCTTCAAATCCAGGGAAAAGGGCCGGGAAGGATCTCCCAGAACCCATTCCCAACATTCCCAAAAATCCCGAGGGATCCCATTCCCAAGATTCCCAAAAATCCCCAAAATCCTGAGACCCACCCACTCCTTCAACTCCAGGGAAAAGGGCTGGGAAGGATCTCCCAAGAACCCATTCCCAACATTCCCAAAAAAACCCCAAATCCTGGAACCCATCCACTCCTTCAACTCCAGGGAAAAGGACCAGGAAGGATCTCCTGGATCCCAACATTCCCAAAAATCCCAAGGATCCCATTCCCAAGATTCCAAAAATCCCCAAAATCCCGGGCTCACCCACTCCTTCAAACCCGGGAAAGGACCAGGAAGGATCTCCCAGAACCCATTCCCAACATTCCCAAAAAACCCAAATCCTGGCACCCATCCACTCTCCTTCAAATCCAGGGAAAGGGGCCGGGAAGGATCTCCTGGAACCCACCATTCCCAAAAATCCCAAAGGATCCCATTCCCAACATTCCCAAAAATCCCAACATCCCAGGACTCACCCACTCCTCCAACTCCAGGGAAAAGGGCCAGGAAGGATCTCCTGGATCCCAAGATTCCCAAAAATCCCCCAATCCCAGGACTCACCCACTCCTCGACGTCGGGCCCCTCGGGCCAGCCGGATCCGATCCCAGTAAATGTTGTGTTTCCCGTATTTCCAGATCTTGCTCCGGTTTTGTGGGCGAAGAGGCAGACGAGGCAGAGCAGCAGCACCACCAGGAACCCGCAGGCGATGGCCACGGCCTGGGGGGGAAATTTGGGATTTGGGAATTCCCGGGGATTGGGGGTTTTCCTTCCCGAAATCCTCGTGGTGTTGGGTGGGCCCCAAAGATTCTTTGTGATTCCCAAATCCTAAAACCTTCCCGATTCCAAACCGTTCCCTTGTCCTTCCTGAATCCCAAATCCCAAAGTTTTCCGTCCTTCCTGAATCCCAAACCTTCCCAAATCCCAAAGTTTCCCAAACCCCAAACCTTCCAAATCCCAAACTTCTCCTGAATCCCAAACCTTCCCAAATCCCAAAGTTTTCCTTGTCCTTCCTGAATCCCAAAGTTTTCCCCATCCTTCCTGAATCCCAAACCTTCCCAAAGTTTTCCTTGTCCTTCCTGAATCCCAAACCTTCCCAAATCCCAAAGTTTTCTGCCCTTCCCAAATCCCAAACCTCTCCCGTCCTTCCCGAATCTCCCAATTTTCCCGTTTGGAAAGGACAGGGAAAAGTTTGGGATTTGGGAAGGATGGGGAAGGTTCAGGATTTAGGAAGTTTTTGGGATTTGGGAAGGGCAGGAAAGGTTTGGAGTTTGGGAATGCCGGGCAGGATTTGGGGGGTGCCGGTGCCCCCCCCGGGTCAGTCCCGGGTCAGTCCCGGGTGGCTCCGGGCGCTCCCGGGCCCGTCCGGCCGGGCTGGAAGCGCCGCTATTCCAGCCCCGAGCGGGAGCGGCCGCGGGCAGGGACCGACCCGGACCGGCACCGGCACCGGGAAACGGGACCGGGAAACGGGAAACGGGAGCGGTTTGGGACCGCGGCCCCCGGCGCTCCTGATCCCTGCCAGTTTTTAGGGATCGGGATCTCGGGAATGATTTGGGATCGCTGCGGTTTGGGGCAGAGCAGGGGGAGGGGAGCCAGGGGGCGGGGCTGATCCCAAATCCCAAACATTTCCCTGCCCGTCCCCAAATCCCAAACACTTCCTTGTCCGTTCCCAAATCCCAAACACTTCCTTGTCCGTCCCCAAATCCCAAACACTTCCTTGTCCGTCCCCAAATCCCAAACCTTCCCCAACCCCAAAACCTCCCCAACCCCAAACCTCCCCCAACCCCAAACCTTCCCCAACCCCAAAACCTTCCCAATCCAAATCCTTCCCTAACCCCAAACCTTTCCCAATCCCAAACCTTTCCCAACCCCAAACCTTCCCCAATCCCCAAACCCTCCCCGATCCCAAAACCCTCCCCGATCCCAAACCTTCCCCAACCCCCAAAACCTTCCCCAATCCAAATCCTTCCCTAACCCCAAACCTTTCCCTGGTTTTCCCCCAGCCCAGCTCCGCTCCGAGGTTTTTACAGCCGGGAGAGCAAAGTTCCCGAAACCGGGAACCGGCGGCGGGACCGGGCTCGTCCCCTCCCCGAAACTCCCGGGAGCGGCTGGAGGGATTATCCCGGGATTTCCTGCAGCCCGCATTGTCCCGGTTTTCCCACAGTCCCGGACTGTCCCGGTTCCTCCCAGGCCGGGATTGTCCCGGTTCTTCCCACATTCCCGGATTGTCCCGGTTGTCGCACGAACCCCCCTCGCCCCCAGGCAGACGGGCTCCGGGCCCGCGCTCCCAAATCCCATCGATCCCGCGGGAAAATCCCATCGATCCCGCGGGAAATCCCATCGATCCCGCGGGAAATCCCATCGATCCCGCGGGAAAAGCCCCGCGGCCGGGCGGGAGCCGCTGCCCCTCCCCCAAATCCCCTCCGCACGGATTTGGCCCCAAATCCCCGAGAGCCAAACGCTCCGGGGCCGGCCCGCCCCCACCTGGGGGATGAGCCCGATCCCAAAGATTCGCTGTGCTTCCCGAACCCTTCCCGATCCCAAACCTTCCCCGATCCCGAACCCTTCCCCGATCCCAAACCTTCCCGATCCCGAACCTTTCCCAACCCCGAACCTTCCCCGATCCCGAACCTTCCCCGACCCCAAACCTTCCCCGACCCAAACCTTCCCCGACCCCAAACCTTCCCCGACCCCAAACCTTCCCCAATCCCGAACCTTCCCCAATCCCAAACCCTTCCCCGATCCCAAACCCTTCCCCGATCCCAAACCCTTCCCGACCCCAAACCCTTCCCCTCCTTCCCAAATCTGAAACCTGTCTGTGGGGGTCCCTCCCTCATTTCCTGAGGGTCTCTCCCTTGGTCCCTCCCTCACCTTTTGGGGGTCTCTCCATTTCCTGAGGGTCTCTCTCCCTCATTTCCTGGGGGTCCTTCCCTCATGTCCTGGGGGTCTCTCCCTCAGTCCCTCCCTCACCTTTCAGGGTCCCTCCCTCACCTCCTGGGGGTCTCTCCCTCATTTCCTGGAAAAGGTCCCTCCCCTCATTTCTTGGGGGTCTCTCCCTCAGTGCCTCCCTCACTTTTCGGGGTCCCTCCCTCACCTCCTGGGGGTCTCTCCATTTCCTGAGGGTCTCTCCCTTGGTCCCTCCCTCACCTTTCAGGCTCTCTCCCTCCTTTCCTGTGGGTCCCTCCCTCACCTTTTGGGGTCTCTCCCTCATTTCCTGGGGGTCCCTCCCTCACCTCCTGAGGGTCCTTCCCTCATTTCTTGGGGGTCCTTTGCTCATTTCCTGGGGGTTCCTCCCTTATTTCCTGAGGGTCCTCCCTCCTTTCCTGGGGGACCCTCCCTCACCTTCTGGGGGTCCCTCCCTCCTTTCCTGGGGGTCTCTCCATTTCCTGGGGGGTCCCTCTCTTGGTCCCTCCCTCACCTTTCGGGGTCTCTCCCTCCTTTCCTGAGGGTCTTTCCCTCATTTCCTGGGGGTCTCTTCCTTACCTCCTGGGGGTCCCTCCCTCCTTTCCTGGGGGGTCTCTCCCTCAGTCCCTCCCTCACCTTTCAGGGTCCCTCCCTCATTTCTTGGGGGTCTCTCCCTCACTTTTCGGGGTCCCTCCCTCACCTCCTGGGGTCCCTCCCTCCTTTCCTGGGGGTCTCTCCCTCATTTCTTGGGGGTCTCTCCTCATCTTTCAGGGTCCCTCCCTCACCTCCTGGGGGTCCCTCCCTCCTTTCCTGGGGGTCTCTCCCTCAGTCCCTCCCTCACTTTTCGGGGTCCCTCCCTCGTTTCTTGGGGTCTCTCCCTCACCTTTCAGGGTCCCTCCCTCACCTTTCGGGGTCCCTCCCTCCTTTCCTGGGGGTCTCTCCCTCAGTCCCTCCCTCACTTTTCGGGGTCCCTCCCTCGTTTCTTGGGGGTCTCTCCCTCACCTTTCAGGGTCCCTCCCTCACTTTTCGGGGTCTCTCCCTCATTTCTTGGGGGTCTCTCCCTCACCTTTCAGGGTCCCTCCCTCACCTCCTGGGGTCCCTCCCTCCCCAAGGGTCTCTCCTTGACCCCTCCCTCCCCTTCAGACCCCCCCATCCCTCCCCGGGCGCCCACCTCCTGCGGCTCCACGGTGCAGTAGTGGTACAGGTACTGGTTGAGCACGGCGGCCCCGCTGTACACCTGGCTGCACATGGCCAGCAGCGGGCTGTAGTAGTAGCCCCCGCTCCCCATCTGCGCCTGCGGGCTGACGGCCACCACGTAGACGATGGTGGCCACCAACACCAGCAGCGCCAGCGCCGCGCTGGCACCAGCACCAGCAGGTAGAACCGGCGCGACCTGGAGCCGCTGGCCTTGCTCAGCCCGGCCACCAACAAAACCAGCTGGGCCAGGAAGCAGAGCACGGCCGCTGCCATCATGAAGCCGTTGGCCGCCCGCGGGTTGGTGGCCGCGCCGTAGTAGCCACCGTAGTAGCCACCGTAGCCCGCCGCCGTAGTAGCCGGAGCCGTAGTAGCCGTTGAGGCCGTTGAGGCCGTAGAGGCCGTAGTAGCGTAGTCCCAGGCCAGCGTGGAGGCCACGCAGGCGAAGAGGGCGACGCAGAGCAGCAGGGTGGCTCCCTGCAGCCCCCGCAGCAGCCCCGGCGGCGAGCTCCAGCGGTAGAAGAGCTGCGGGCTCTCCTCGGGGCAGTAGGAGCCGGGCGGCGGCGAGCGCGGCTCGAAGGCGTAGCTGAAGGCGGCGGTGGCGGGTGGGCCGTAGGCGCTGGAGGGGCTGTCGTAGGGCTTCTTGCTCAGCATCCCTGCGGGGGGACACGGGGGACAGCGGGGGACAGCGGGGGACAGCAGGTCACTGGCACCGCCCGGAGGAGGCAGCGCGGGTTTTGTGTGGGGAAACTGAGGCACGGAGGGAAACTGAGGCACAGAGTCACCGCCAGGAGTTGGGGTCGCCTCGGTTTTGCAGGGAAACTGAGGCACGGAGTCACTGCCTGGGGTCGGGGGTCACCTGGGTTTCGCAGGGAAACTGAGGCACGCGGAGTCACTGCCGGGAGTTGGGGTCACTTTGGTGTCACAGGGAAACTGAGGCACAGAGGGAGACTGAGGCACACAGAGGGAGACTGAGGCACAGAGTCACTGCCGGGAGTTGGGGTCACCTGGATTTCACAGGGAAACTGAGGCACGGAGGGAAACTGAGGCACACGGCGTCACCACCCCGGGAGTTGGGAGTCACCGCAGCTCCGCGGGGAAACTGAGGCACGGAGGCGGAGTGGCGGGCGGGTTTTTGACGTGGGGAAACTGAGGCACGGTGACTCAAGCGGCCGGCGCCACCCCGGCCACGCGGTGTCCCCTCCCTGTCCCCTCCCCGCCCAGCACCCCGGGAATGAGCCGGGAATTGTTGGAATTCTCCCGCGGGAAAAGCGGCCGGAGCGGGGCCCCGTGCTGGCCCCGAGGGTGCCGCCCTAAGCTGATCCCGAGGATTAAAAACCCAAAATAATCGCTAACGAAAAAAAACAAGAAATAAAAATTAAAAAAAAATTTAAAAGTAAATGAAAAATAAAATTAAATTAAAAATAAAATAAGAAATAAAACTGGACTATAATAAAGTATAATAGAATATAATAAAATATAATAAATGTAATAAAAATATAAAAACATATAATAAATAATAATAAAATATAAAGGATAAAATGTAAAAATAAAATAAGATATGAAGGATAAAATCTAAAAAATAAAAGATAAAATATGAAGGATAAAATATAAAAAATAAAAAGTAAAATGTAAAATGTAAAAAATAAAATGTAAAACAACAAAAAACATAAAATACAAAATGTAAAATAATATAAAATATAAAATACAAAATAATATAAAATATAAAATGTAAAATATAAAATATAAAATAATATAAAATACAAAATATAAAATAAAATACAAAATACAAACCATAAGACATAAAATATAAAATATAATAATAATTAGAGTTAATGATGGTTACGGGGCGGGGGGCACGGGAGGCAGAGCCGCGAGGGCTGGAAAATGTTGGGGTGGGCTCTCAAAAAATCATCAAAATCAATGTGGGGACCCCAAAAAAACCCAAACAAACCCAAACCCCGGATCCCTGCGGGAAAGCCCAGGGGGGCGGTCCCGGGGCCCTCGATCCCAAACCCCCCGGGCCCGCTTGGATCCCGCGGTTCGGCCCCACCGGGGACCCCCGAGGTGCCACCGGGACCGGAGCGGGGGTCCCGCGGGGCCCGGGAAGGCTCCGGGACCGGGACCGGTGCGGACCCCGGTACCGCTTTAGAATCCGGTGCCGGCGGGACCTGGCTGCAGGTGGGGGCCCGGGACCGCTCTGGAATCCGGTACCGGTACCGGTGCGGACTCGGTGCAGGGAATTCCCCGCTTTGGAATCCCGGTACCGGCACCCCGGTACCGCTCTGGAATCCGGTACCGGAGGTGACCCGGGCGCAGGTACGGACCCGGGGGGGATCCGGTACCGCTCTGGAATCCCGGTCCCGGCACCCCGGTACCGCTCTGGAACCCCGTGGCCGGTACCGGTACAGACCCGATAAGGAGCCAGTACCGCTTTGGAATCCAGTACCGGTACCGGTACAGACCCCGTGAGGAGCCGGTACCGCTTTGGAATCCGGTACCGGAGGTGACCCGGGCGCAGGTACGGATCCGGTACCGCTCTGGGATCCCGGTCCCGGTCCGGACCTGGCGCGGGGAACTCCCCGCTCTGCAGTCCGGTACCGACACCTCTCAGCAATGCCGTGGCCGGTTCCGGTACCGGACAGAACCCCCGGGCCGGGCCGCCGGACCGGAACCTCCCCCATGCGCAACGCGGAGCGCAGAGACCCCCCCGCCCCCCGCCCCGGTTCTCCCTCCCGCTCCGGTACCGCCCTCCCCCCGCGGTACCGATACCGATACCGATACCGGGCCCGGTACCGGGGGGATCCCGTGCTCACCTGCCGCCGCCGCCGCCGCCGCTTTGTTCACCTTAAAATGGCAGCCGGGAGCGGCGGGGGCGGCGGGAGCGGCACCGGGCCCGCCCCCGGGGAGGGGGGGGGGGGCAGGGCGGGGGGGGGCCCGGCCGGAGCCGCCCCCGGGCACCCAGGGGTTAAACCGGGGGGGGGGGGGAGGGGAAACCGGGGGGGACAAAAGGGGAATTTGGGGACAGGAGGGTCCCCGAGGTGGGGGGGGGGGGGGGGGAGGGGGTGGCGGCTGCAGGTGAGCCCCGGGCCCCTCCCCCACCCCCGGCTGGGGGCGGGGCCGAGGTGGGAGAGAGGGACCCCGCCCCCCCCAAAAAAATAATAATAATGATATAAATAATTGGGGGAGCCCAGAGACATCCGCGATTAATTGGGTTGGATTGGATTGGATTGGATTGGATTTGTCCCCAGGTGTCCCCCAGGTGTCCCCCAGGTGTCCCCCGGGTGTCCCCCGGGTGTCCCCGTTCGTCACAGCCCCGCGCGGGCTCAGGTGGCACCGACCGGGGGTGACCGGATCGGAACCGAGCCCGGACCCGGGACCGGGATGGACCCAACCGGACCGGGATTGATCCAACCGGGACCGGGATGGATCCAACCGGGACCGGGATGGACCCAGCCGGGACCGGGACCGTCGGCGATCCCACCGGGGCGGATCGTGCCGGGAGTCGAACCGCGATGGATCCCCCGGGACCGGGATGGATCGTCCGGCCGCGGTGACACTTTTGGGGACACAGCGCCACCAGCAGCGCCACCAGGCGGTGCCACCAGCAGTGTCACCAGGCGGTGCCACCAGGCGGTGCCACCATCAGTGCCACCAGGCGGTGTCACCAGCCGTGCCACCAGCAGTGCCACCAGCAGTGCCACCAGCAGTGCCAGCAGCAGTGCCACCATCAGTGTCACCATCAGTGTCACCATCAGTGCCACCAGCAGTGCCACCAGCAGTGCCACCAGCAGTGCCAGCAGCAGTGCCACCATCAGTGTCACCATCAGTGTCACCATCAGTGCCACCAGCAGTGCCACCAGCGGTGCCACCAGCAGTGTCACCAGCAGTGCCACCAGCAGTGCCAGCAGCAGTGCCACCATCAGTGTCACCATCAGTGTCACCATCAGTGTCACCATCAGTGCCACCAGCGGTGCCACCAGCGGTGCCACCAGCAGTGCCACCAGCAGTGTCACCAGGCGGTGCCACCATCAGTGCCACCATCAGTGCCACCAGCAGTGCCACCAGCAGTGCCACCATCAGTGTCACCAGCAGTGCCACCAGCAGTGTCACCAACAGTGCCACCATCAGTGCCACCAGTCGTGCCACCATCAGTGTCACCATCAGTGCCACCAGCAGTGTCACCAGCAGCGCCACCAGGCGGTGCCACCAGCAGTGCCACCAGCAGTGCCACCAGCAGTGTCACCGCCAGGCACGGCGCGTTAATCATTGACAGCCTCGCGCCACCCCCCGATTGTCGCACGGGGTCACCCTCCCCCCCCCCCCCCCCCCCGTCCCCGGAGTGTCCCCAACCCTCCCGGGCACCCCAAAAGGGTCGGGGGTCCCCCAAACCCGCCCCGCCCCCCGCGGGCTTTTGTCACCGCGACGAAGTTCCCGGGGGGGGAAAGAAACAAAAATCCCCCAAAATGACCCCAAACCGCCCGGGAATCCCCAAAACCCGCCCTAAACTCCCTCCTAAACCCCCAAACTGCCCCCCAAATCCCCCCAAAACCCACCCTAAACTCGTCCCCAAATCCCCCCAGAACCTCCCCAAACTGCCCCCAAAACTCACCCCAAAACCCGCCTTAAACGCCCCCCAAAACCTCCCAAAACTGCCCCACAAATCCCCCCAAAACCCGCCCTAAACTCGTCCCCAAATCTCCCCAAAACCTCCCCAAACTCCCCCCAAACCCCCCCCGACCCCCCCGCCCCCCGGCCCAGCACAGACCGACGCTTTCCGTTCAGGCTCCTTTAATTTGCGCCTCAGCCCCCTCCCCAAAATCCCCAAAATCCCCCAAATCCCCCCCAAACCCCCCCCAACCCCCCTCCGCGACCCCCCCCCAGCGCAGGGGGAGCAGAACCGGACCGGGGTGGGGGAGGGGGGGGTTCCGGGGCTGTGGGGAGGGGTCCGGACCCCCCGGGGGGGGATGGGCTCAGTATTGCAGCCAGGGGTGCGCCCCCCCCCCCCAAAAAAAATAAAATAAAAAAATCAACCCCCCCCTCCCCCGCTTTCCAGCCGGGGAAACTGAGGCACAGAGAGGTGACGGTGACTCGGCCCAGGTCACCTTGGGGGCGGAGCCAAGGGATGGAGACACCCCCCCCCACAATTAAAATAAAATAAAATAAAATAAAATAAAATAAAATAAAATAAAATAAAATAAAATAAAATAAAGTAAAATTAAAATAAGATAAAATAAAATTAAGATAAAATAAAATAAAATTAAGATAAAATAAAATAAAGTAAAATAAAGTAAAATAAAATTAAAATAAAATAAAATAAAATAAAATAAAATAAAATAAAATAAAATAAAATAAAGTAAAATAAAGTGAAATAAAATAAACCAAAATAAAATAAAATAAAATAAAGTGAAATAAAGTAAAATAAAATAAAGTAAAATAAAACAAAATAAAACAAAAAAAACAAACCAAAATAAAATAAAACAAAATAAAAAATAAAATAAAAAATAAAAAAAAATAAAATAAAATATAAAATAAAATAAAATAAAGTAAAATAAAGTGAAATAAAATAAAACAAAATAAAATAAAATAAAGTGAAATAAAGTAAAATAAAATAAAGTAAAATAAAACAAAATAAAACAAAAAAACCAAACCAAAATAAAATAAAACAAAATAAAAAATAAAATAAAAATAAAATAAAATAAAATAAAATAAAATAAAATAAAATAAAAATAAAACAAAACAAAACAAAATAAAATAAAATAAAATAAAATAAAATAAAATAAAATAAAATAAAATAAAATAAAATCAAATCAACCCCCCCGACAGGCTTTGGCGGGGGTCACCAAAAGTCCCCCCCCCTCTCTCTGAAGCCCCCCGCCCCCTACCCTGTCCCCAAATTTGAGACCCCCCTCCCCAAAAACCGCTCGGGGCTCCTGGTTTGTCCCCTCTGTCCCTTGTGTCCCCCCCCCCCCTTTGCCACCCCCCTCCCCCCAAAAAAAGGCTCCTGGAGGCTCCCGCTGCTTGGGGGGGGGGGGGGCCAGGTGGGTTTTCGGGGTCCGGGGGGGATCTGAGGGTCCCGGGTGGGGTTTTGAGGGTCCTGGGAGGGGTTTTTGGGGGTCCCGGGTGGGTTTTGACGGTCCCGGGGGGGGGTTTGGGGGGGTCCCGGGGGTTTTTGGGGGGTCCCGGGTGGGTTTTGGGGGGGGTCCCGGAGGGGTTTTTGGGTGTCCCGGGTGGGGTTTTGGGGGTCCCGGGGTGAGTTTTGGGGGTCCCGGGAGGGGTTTTTGGGTGTCCCGGGTGGGGTTTTTGGGGGTCCCGGGTGGGGTTTTTGGGTGTCCCGGGGGGGGTTTTTTGGGGGGGGGTCCCGGGGGGTCCGGGGGGGGTCCCGGGGGGTTTTTGGGGGGGTCCGGGGGGGTCCAGCACAGTGAAGGCAGGAAGAAGTTTATACGGAGCTTTCCAGAACAAAGCTACTGGGCACGGCCACACGATGGCCAGAGATAAACGGGGGGGGGGCCCGGGACCCCCGCACCCCAAAACCGCGGCCGTGGGGGGTGGGGGGGGCGCCAAGGGGGTCACTGACCCCCCCCGACCCCGCCCCCGCTATGGGAGGTGACAGAAGGGGACACGGGGGTGACACCCCCAGCACCCCTCAGCCGCTGTCTGAGGTGACCAAAGGTGACACCGGGGGTGTCCCCAAAGCGCCCCCACCCCACAATTCACAGTCCAGAGGGGTGGGGGGTGACAGAAGGGGACAGGGGGGGTGACAGACGGTGACCCCCGTCTGTCCCCCCAGGGCCCCCCACCCCACAATTCACAGTCCAGAGGGGCGAGGGGGTGACAAAGGTGACATCGGGGTGTCCCCAAAGCCCCTCAGCCTCTCTCCGAGGTGACAGAGGTGACACCAGCGTGTCCCCCACACCCCTCAGCCGCTCTTCGAGGTGACAAAGGTGACATTGGGGAGTGTCCCCAAAGCGCCCCCACCCCACAATTCACAGTCCAGAGGCGTGCGGGGTGACAAAGGTGACACCGGCGTGTCCCCCAAAGCCCCTCAGCTGCTCTCGAGGTGACAGAGGTGACACTGGGGTGTCCCCAAAGCCCCCCCTCACCCCACAGTTCACAGTCCAGAGGCGTGCGGGGTGACAGAGGTGACACCGGCGTGTCCCCCCCACCCCTCAGCCGCTCTCCGAGGTGACAGAAGGTGACACCGGGGGTGTCCCCAGCATCCCCCCCACCCCACAATTCACAGTCCAAAGGAGCGAGAGGTGACAGAGGTGACACCGGCATGTCCCCCCCATCCCTCAGCCACTCTCCGAGGTGACAGAAGGTGACAGAAGGTGACAGAAGGTGACACGGGGGGTGTCCCCAAAGCGCCCCCACCCCACAATTCACAGTCCAGAGGGGTGAGGGGGTGACAAAGGTGACACCAGCGTGTCCCCCCCACCCCTCAGCCTCTCTCCGCGGTGACACCCGAGGGTGGCACGGCGACACTCCCCCCGCTCAGCCGCTGTCCGAGGCGGGCCGGGGGCTGTCGCGGGGCTCGGCGCGGGGGGGGGTCCCGGCTGGGGGTGCAGGGGGCGGTGGCGGGGCAGAGGCGGGGGGCGCGGAGGCCCGGCGGGTCCCGGGGCTGCCGCAGGGCCTGGCTGACCAGGCCGGGCAGCGCCAGCAGGCTCAGCCCCAGCGCCTCCAGCTGCGCCTCCAGCGCTCCCAGCCGCTTCTCCAGCTCCTCGTGCCGCTCCTGCAGCTCCGACACCAGCTCGTACATCAGCGTCTGCGTCTGGGGGGGGCCCGGGGGGGATGAGCCCCCGAGAAATGCACGGAAAGGGAGGTGGGGGGCGTTTGAGGGGTCTCAGTGGGTGGGGGGCGTCAGGGGGGGATGAGCCCCCGAGAAATGCACGGGGGGGGGGGGTGGGGGGGGGTCTCAGTGGGTGGGGGGCGTCAGGGGGGCTGAGACCCAATAAATGCATGGGGGGGGAGAGGGGGCTTGAGGGGTCTCAGTGGGTGGGGGGTGTCAGGGGGGGGATGAGCCTGGAGAAATGCATGGGGAGGGGGAGGGGAGGGGAGGGGGTTTGAGGGGTCTCAGCTGCCAGGGGGGTGTCAGGGGGGGGCTGAGCCCCCGAGAAATGCATGGGGGGGGAGGGTAGGGGGGGCTTGAGGGGTCTCAGTGGGTGGGGGGTGTCAGGGGGGGGCTGAGCCCCGAGAAATGCACGGGGAGGGGTGGGGGGGCGGGGGGGTTTGCAGGGTCTCAGGGGGCGGGGGGCGTCAGGGGGGTGCTGAGCCCCCGAGAAATGCATGGGGGGGGGTGGGGGGGGTTTGAGGGGTCTCAGTGGGTGGGGGGCGTCAGGGCGGGGCTGAGCCCAGATAAATGCACGGGGAGGGGTGGGGGTTTATAGGTCTCAGTGGGGGGGGGCTTCAGGGCGGGGTTGAGCCCGGAGAAATGCATGGAAAGGGGGGTGGGGGGCGTTTGAGGGGTCTCAGCGGGCGGGGGGCATCAGGGGGGCTGAGACCCGATAAATGCACAGTGGGGGGAGGGTTGAGGGGTCTCAGCTGCCAGGGGGCTTCAGGGCGGGACTGAGCCCGAGAAATGCACGGGGAGGGGTGCGGGGGGGGAGGGGGTTTGAGGGGTCTCAGTGGGCGGGGGGCGTCAGAGGGGCTGAGACCTGATAAATGCGGGGGGTGAGGGGTAGGGGGGGTTTATGGGTCTCAGTGGGCTGGGGGCTTCAGGACGGGGCCGAGCCCCGATAAATGCACGGGGGAGGGGTGGGGGGGAGGTTTGAGGGGTCTCGGGCCGGGGGCGTCAGGGCGGGGCTTAACCCGGAAAAATGCACAGTGGGGAGGGGGTTTGAGGGGTCTCAGCGGGCGGGGGGCATCAGGGGGGGGCTGAGCCCCCGAGAAATGCACGGGGAGTGGGGGGTAGGGGGGGTTTGAAGGGTCTCAGGGGGCGGGGGGCGTCAGGGCGGGGCTGAGCCCCGATAAATGCACGGGGGAGGGGGGGCGGGGGGCGTTTGAGGGGTCTCAGGGGGCGGGGGTCGTCAGGGCGGGGCCGAGCCCCGATAAATGCACGGGGGAGGGGGGGCCGGGGGGGGTTTGAGGGGTCTCGGGCCGGGCTCACCTTGGCCAGGTCCACCAAGGTGTTGGCCTGGTCGTTGAGCTTGCGCTGCTCCATCTTCACGCTCCTCAGCCTGAGGGGACACCAGAGGCTTGGGGACACCCCCGGGGAGCGCTGTCACCGCCCCCCACCCTTGTCACCCCCCCCAACCCCGCCCATGCACCCCCCCCCCCCCCATCCGGAAATGTGCAGCCCCCCACCCCGGCAAGCGCAGCCCCCCCACCCGGGAGTGCCAGCGGGGTTCGGGGTGTCCCCCCCGCCCCCCCACCCCAAAATTCGGCAGCGGAGCCCATGCAAAGCTCGGGGGGGGGCGGGGGGGTCAGGGAGGGGGGCACTTACTTCTGAGCTCTGCGGGGGCGGGGCGGAACAGAGAACAAAGGGTTAATGGGTTAATGGGGAGGGGACAGCGGAGCAGCGTCACCGCCCCCAGCCCCTCCCCCCCCCCCGAAAAGGGACCCCCCCAAAATGACCCCCCCTGTCCCAGCCCTTGTCACACCCCACCCCAGAGCTGGGGGTGCCGGGGGGGGGGGGGTCACCCCGCGGTTGTGTCCCCTCCCCACCCCAGGAGTGAGGGACACGGTGACGGTCACGGGGTGGGACAGGGACAGGGACAGGGATGGGGACAGGGACAGGGACGGGGACAGGGATGGGGACGGGGACAGGGACAGGGACAGGGACAGGGGACAAGGACGGGATGGGGGTCAGGATGGAACAGGGGACAGTGGGGAGGGGGACAACAGATGGGGGACAAGGACAGGGGACAAGAATGGGACAAAGGACCAAAACAGGGGACAAGGACAGGGGAGAAGGAGAAAGGATGAGAACAGGGGGCGAGGAAAGGGGAGAAGGACAGGGGACAAGAACGGGGACAAGGGACAAGGACAAGGGACAAGGAGAAAGGATGAGAACAGGGGACAAGAATGGGGACGAGGACAGGGGACAAACATGGGCACAAGAACAGGGGACAAGAACAGGGACAAGGACAGGGGACAAGAATGGGGACAAGGAACAAGGACAAGGGACAAGGACAGGGGTCAAGGACAGGGGTCAAGGACAGGGGACAAGGACAGGGACGAGGACAGGGGATGAGGACAGGGGAAAAAGGACAGGGGACAAGAACGGGGACAAGAATGGGGACAAGGACATGGGACAAGAACGGGGACAAGGACAGGGGACAAGAACAGGGACGAGAATGGGGACAAGGACAGGGGACAAGGACAGGGGACGAGGACAGGGGACAAGGACAGGGGACAAGAATGGGGACAAGGATAGGGGACAAGAATGGGGACAAGGACAGGGGACGAGGACAGGGGACAAGGACAGGGGACAAGAACGGGGACAAGGACAGGGGACAAGAACAGGGACAAGGAGAAAGGACGAGGACATGGACAAGAACGGGGACAAGGACAGGGGACAAGGAGAAAGGATGAAGACAGGGGTCAAGAACGGGGACAAGGACATGGTGACAAGGACAGGGACAAGAATGGGGACAAGGAGAAAGGACGAGGACATGGACAAGAACGGGGACAAGGACACGGTGACAAGGACAGCACAGACACCAACCCCTAGCACGGCGCGCCCCACGAGGGTGCCCAAGGCCACCCGGCGCCCACCCCGGGGAGGGGACACCCCGCCCGCTGTGGGGACAGGCGGGGGTGGCCGTAGGAAGCAGGAAAAGCGGTGGCACTTACTGATGGATGGCTTGGAGGAACTTACGCTGGTGGGTGCGGACTTTGGCGTGGTCGATCTTCTTCACCAGCTTGGTGTGTTTGTAGATGAGCCACGTTTCCCTGAGCACGTTGGCAGCGGCGTTCTTCACCTGCGGGCACCGCGGGGTCGGCTTGGCCTCGGGTTTCCCCCGTTTTAATGGGGTTTTTCCCAATTTTAATGGGGTTTTTCCTGGATTTTTCTCAGTTTTAATGGGGTTTTTCCCAATTTTAATGGGGTTTTTCCTGGATTTTTCTCAGTTTTAATGGGGTTTTTCCCAATTTTAATGGGGTTTTCCTGGATTTTTCTCAGTTTTAATGGGGTTTTTCCCAATTTTAATGGGGTTTTTCCTGGATTTTTCTGAGTTTTAATAAGGTTTTTCCCAGTTTTAATGGGGTTTTCCTGGATTTTTCTGAGTTTTAGTGGGGTTTTTCCTGGATTTTCCCCTGTTTTAATTGGGCTTTTCCTGGATTTTTCTGAGTTTTAATGGGGTTTTTCCCACTTTTAATGGGGTTTTCCTTGGATTTTTCCCAGTTTTAATGGGGCTTTCCCCAGTTTTAATGGGATTTTTCCCAGTTTTAATGGGGCTTTTCCTGAATTTTTCCCAGTTTTAATGGGGGTTTTCCTGGATTTTTCCCAGTTTTAATGGGTTTTTCCCACTTTTAATGGGGCTTTCCCCAGTTTTAATAGGATTTTTCCCACTTTTAATGGGGTTTTTCCTGGATTTTTCCCACTTTTAATGGGGTTTTTCCCACTTTTAATGGGGTGTTTCCCAGTTTTAATGGGGGTTTTCCTTGGATATTTTTCCCAGTTTTAATGGGGTTTTCCCCACTTTTAATGGGGATTTTCCTGGATTTTTCTGAGTTTTAATAGGGTTTTTCCCAGTTTTAATGGGGTTTTTCCCAATTTTAATGGGGTGTTTCCCAGTTTTAACGGGGTTTTTCCTGGATTTTTCTCAGTTTTAATGGGGTTTTTCCCAGTTTTAGTAGGGTTTTTTCCTGGATTTTTCTGAGTTTTAATAGAGTTTTTCCCACTTTTAATGGGGTGTTTCCCACTTTTAATGGGGTTTTCCTTGGATTTTCCCCAGTTTTAATGGAGTTTTCCCCACTTTTAATGGGGTTTTTCCCAGTTTTAATGGGGTTTTTCCCCACTTTTAATGGGGTTTTTCCTGGATTTTTCTGAGTTTTAGTGGGGTTTTTCCTGGATTTTCCCCTGTTTTAATTGGGTTTTTCCTGGATTTTTCTGAGTTTTAGTGGGGTTTTTCCTGGATTTTCCCAGTTTTAATGGGGTTTTTCCTACTTTTAATAGGGTTTTCCCCATTTTTAATGGGTTTTCCTTGGATTTTCCCCAGTTTTAATGGTTTTTTTCCCAGGTTTAACAGGGGTTTTCCCACTTTGAATGGGGTTTTTCCTGGATTTTTCTGAGTTTTAGTGGGGTTTTTCCTGGATTTTCCCCTGTTTTAATTGGGCTTTTCCTGGATTTTTCTGAGTTTTAGTGGGGTTTTTCCTGGATTTTCCCAGTTTTAATTAGGTTTTTTCCACTTTTAATGGGGTTTTTCCCACTTTTAATGGGGTTTTCCTTGGATTTTTCCCAGTTTTAATGGGGCTTTCCCCAGTTTTAATGGGATTTTTCCCAGTTTTAATGGGGCTTTTCCTGAATTTTTCCCAGTTTTAATGGGTTTTTTCCTGGATTTTTCCCAGTTTTAATGGGTTTTTCCCACTTTTAATGGGGCTTTCCCCACTTTTAATCGGGCTTTCCCCAGTTTTAATGGGATTTTTCCCACTTTTAATGGGGTTTTTCCTGGATTTTTCCCATTTTTAATGGGGTTTTTCCCACTTTTAATGGGGTTTTCCTTGGATTTTTCCCACTTTTAATGGGGTTTTTCCCACTTTTAATGGGGTGTTTCCCAGTTTTAATGGGGGTTTTCCTTGGATATTTTTCCCAGTTTTAATGGGGTTTTCCCCACTTTTAATGGGGATTTTCCTGGATTTTTCTGAGTTTTAATAGAGTTTTTCCCACTTTTAATGGGGTTTTCCTTGGATTTTCCCCAGTTTTAATGGAGTTTTCCCCACTTTTAATGGGGTTTTTCCCAATTTTAATGGGATTTTTCCCACTTTTAATGGGGTTTTTCCTGGATTTTTCTGAGTTTTAGTGGGGTTTTTCCTGGATTTTTCTGAGTTTTAATGGGGTTTTCCCCACTTTTAATGGGGTGTTTCCCAGTTTTAATGGGGTTTTTCCTGGATTTTCCCCAGTTTTAACAGGGTTTTCCTTGGATTTTCCCCAGTTTTAATGGGGTTTTTCCCAATATTAATGGGGTTTTTCCCACTTTTAACGGGGCTTTCCCCACTTTTAATGGGGTTTTTCCTGGATTTTCCCCGGTTTTATTTGGGTTTTTCCTGGATTTTCCCCCATTTTAATGGGGCTTTTCCTGGATTTTTCTGAGTTTTAATGGGGTTTTTCCCACTTTTAATGGGGTTTTCCCTGGATTTTCCCTGGTTTTAATGGGTTTTTTCCCATTTGTTGTTCCCAGGTTTAATGTGGTTTCTTCCAGGTTTAAATGCAGGCTCCCCTATTTTTTTTCCCACTTTTAATGGGGTTTTTCCTGGATTTTCCCCGGTTCTAATGGGGTTTTCCCCATTTTCAATGGGGTTTAATGGCATTTTCCCCAGTTCTAAACCATTTCCCCATACTTTTAATGGGGTTTTCCTGGATTTTTCTGAGTTTTAATGGGTTTTTCCCAGTTTCAATGGGGGTTTTTCCCACTTTTAATGGGTTTTCCCCTGTTTTAATGGGGTTTTTCCCAGTTTCAATGGGTTTTTTCCAGGTTTTAATGGGGTTTCCCCATTTTCATTGGGTTTAATGGCATTTTCCCCAATTCTAACCCATTTTTCCCCACTTTTACTGGGATTTTCCCATTTTTTGGGGGGATAACCCTTGGGAAGCCTCACCCGCTTGGTGAGCTGCGTGTCCATCATGAAGTTGTGGACGTGTTTCTCGGCTTTGGTCAGCTCCAGCTTCCTGGCCACCACGGCCACCACCAGCGCCGTGCAGCCGGCGCCCTGCGGGGACAGCGGGGACAGCGCCGGGGCCGGCTTCAGCTCGGGGTTTGGGGAAGTTTGGGTGAAAATAAAGATAAATAAAAATATAAAAAGAAAAATATAAATAAAAATAAATAAATAAAAATAAAAATAAAAATAAAAAATAGAAATTAAAATAAATAAAAATAAAAATAAAAATAAAAAATAGAAATTAAAATAAATAAAAATAAAAATAAAAATGAAATAAAAATATAAAAATAATATAAAAATAAAAATGTAAAAATTTAATTAAAAATAATAAAAAAATAATAAAAATAATAAAAGATATAAAAATAAAAATAAAAATAAAAAATTAAGAAATAATAAAAATAATAAAGATTATAAATTATAAAATTATAAAAATAGAAAAATAATAAAATAATAAAATTATAGAAATTATAAAAATTATAAAAATTATAACATTTATAAAAATTATAAAGATTATAAAAATTAAAAATAATAATGAAAAATAATAAAAAATAATTAAAAAAAATTCCCCACTGTGCCCCCAGTGTGAGCAATCCGCAGCCGGCACTGAAATTTGGGATGAGAATATTGGCCCCGCCAAATGGAGGGGTTTGGGGACAGTGCCTGTGTCCCCTCAGCTGTGTCCCCGTGCCCCTGTCCCTTCAGCCGTGTCCCTGTATCCCCATGTCCCCATGTCCCAGTGTCCCCTCAGCCATGTCCCCGTGTCCCTGTGTCCCCATGTCCCCATGTCCCTGTGTCCCTGTGTCCCCATGTCCCTGTGTCCCTGTGTCCCTGTGTCCCTGTGTCCCCATGTCCCCATGTCCCCATGTCCCAGTGTCCCCTCAGCCATGTCCCCCGTGTCCCTGTGTCCCCATGCCCCCGTGTCCCTGTGTCCCCATGTCCCCATGTCCCCATGTCCCCATGTCCCCATGTCCCAGTGTCCCCTCAGCCATGTCCCCGTGTCCCTGTGTCCCCATGCCCCCGTGTCCCTGTGTCCCTGTGTCCCCATGTCCCCATGTCCCCATGTCCCCATGTCCCAGTGTCCCCTCAGCCATGTCCCCGTGTCCCTGTGTCCCCATGTCCCCATGTCCCTGTGTCCCCATGTCCCCATGTCCCTGTGTCCCTGTGTCCCTGTGTCCCTGTGTCCCCATGTCCCCGTGTCCCCATGCCCCCGTGTCCCCATGTCCCCATGTCCCCATGTCCCCATGTCCCCTGTCCTCTGTCCTGGTGTCCCGGTGTCCCCTCAGCTGTGTCCCCATGCCCCCATGTCCCCCTGTCCCCTGTCCGGTGTCCCCTCACCATGATGCCGGTCAGCAGGCAGACGCCCTTGCCGCAGTAGGTGTGTGGCACCATGTCCCCGTAGCCGATGGACAGGAAGGTGATGGAGATCAGCCACATGGCCCCCAGGAAGTTGCTGGTCACCTCCTGCTTGTCGTGGTACCTGCGCGGGGCGGTGGCACCGCTGTCACCGCGGCGGCCGTGTCACCGTGTCACTGAACCCCCCTGATCCCGTCCTGTGCCCATCACGGTGGGTCTGGGGCCTTGTCCCCAAGGTGGGGCTGGGGACAGCGTGGGGACACCAAGCACGGTCAGGGTGTGTCCCCTTGGGAACGGGGTTGGGGACAGCGTGGGGACACCAAGCACGGTCAGGGTGTGTCCCCTGGGGAATTGGGGTTGGGGACAGCGTGGGGACACCAAGCACGGTCAGGGTGTGTCCCCTCGGGAACGGGGTTGGGGACAGGCAGGGAGGTGGCACCGTTGTCCCCAAAAGCGCAGGACACCAATGTCACCACAGCATTGAATCCTCCCCATCGTGGTGGATTTGGGGACCCCATGGGGATGTCCCCTGGCCAGGACAGTGAGGGGACAGGCAGGGAGGTGGCACCGTTGTCCCCAAAAGCACAGGACACCCGTGTCACGACGCTCATTGAATCCCCCCTCGTGGTGGATTTGGGGTGGAGTTGGGGACCCCATGGGGATGTCCCCTGGCCAGGCTGTGTCCCCCCAGGACGATGAGGGGACAGGCAGGGAGGTGGCAGTGCTGTTCCCAAAAGCGCAGGACGCCGGTGTCACCACGCTCATTGAATCCCCCCCACTGCGGTGCCACCCTGGATTTGGGGCATTGTCCCCAAGGTGGAATTGGGGACATCACGGGGACACTCCACGGCCGGGCTGTGTCCCCTCAGGAACGGGGTCAGGGGACAATGAGGGGACAGGCCCAGAGGTGGCACCGCTGTCCCCAAAAGCGCAGGACGCCGATGTCACCGGGCACCCCCCAAAGGCCACCACGGGTGACACCGGGAGGGCACCGGGGGACACGGCGGTGCCACCACCCCCCATCCCCGGGGGAGGGGACAAACCCGGCCGGGGGACACGGAGCAGCGGCCAAGCCGGGCAGGGGGACAGGGACATGCGGGGAAATGGGGTTGGGGGAAAGGGGATTGGGGAAATGAAATGGGATTGGGAAATGGGATTGGGAAATGGGATTGAGGGAAAGGGAAATGGGATTCTGGGAAAGGGAAATGGGATTGGGAAATGGGATTGGGATTGGGGAAGGGAAATGGGATTGGGAAAAGGGGAAATAGGATTGGAAAAAGGAAATAGGATTGGGGAAGGGAAATGGGATTGGGGAAACTAAATGGGATTGGGGAAATGGGATTGGGAAAAGGGGAAATAGGATTGGAAAAAGGAAATAGGATTGGGGAAGGGAAATGGGATTGAGGGAAAGGGAAATGGGATTGGGAAAAGGGGAAATGGGGTCGGAAAGGGGAAAAGGGGACACGGGAACAAGCCGGGGCAGGGGTGCGGGATCTCAAGTGTCAGGAATTTAGGATTGCTGCTTCCCGACCCCGTTTGGGCTTGGAACCTCACCCGGCACCGAGGGACAGGGCGGGGACAGGGCGGGGACAGCCCGGGCTGAGCGGGGAGGTGACAGCCACGGGGACACTGCGCGGGAACACCCGCGGCTCCCTCCCCCCCCCAGGAACCCAAAACGCGAGGGGCCCGGAGGGGAAACACGAAAAATGGGGGAAAAAAAATAAGAACAACCCACAAAAAAAAAAACCCCCTCTTTTGGAGACTCGCAGCTCCTTGTGGGGTCTCTCCGAGAGTCCCCCCCCCAAAGCCACCAGGGGAGTCCCCAAGCCCTGGGGACACGGGGGACACGCGGGGGAGGGGACAGGAAGCAGCTGCTGAGGTTCCAAGGGGAAAAGGGCTGCCAGCCCCTTCCCGTGTCCCCCTGCCCGCCCTCCCGCGGCTGCAGCTCATCCTAAATTCTTAAATTCTGGGGGTTTCGGGGGGGGAGCGGAAGCCTGGGGGTGAGGGACGGTCCCTGCGGTCACTCAGGACAGTCCCTGCGGTCACTCACAGTTTGTCCCTGCAAGCAGCAGAGCGGGCAGGGAGGGAAAACAACAGCGGTTAATGCGCGACCCCCGGGGGGGGCTGGGGGGCCAGCAGGGGAGGGGACACGGCGGGGACATCCCGGGCACCCCTGGGGACATCCCGGGCACCCTCTGGGGACATCCCGGGGACATCCTGGGCACCCCCTGGGGACATCCCCGGGGACATCCCGGGCACCCCTTGGGGACATCCCGGGGACATCCCGGGCACCCCCTGGGGACATCCTGGGCACCCTCTGGGGACATCCCGGGCACCCTCTGGGGACGTCCCGGGGACATCCCGGGCACCCCCTTGGGGACATCCCGGGCACGCCCTGGGGACATCCCGGGCACCCCTGGGGACATCCCGGGCACCCCTTGGGGACATCCCGGGGACATCCCGGGCACCCTCTGGGGACATCCCGGGCACCCCCTGGGGACATCCCGGGCACCCCGGGGAGCAGCTGAGGAGCGCGGGCACGTCCTGGAGGGTCCCCTCGGTGGGAATGTCACAGCCTGGGACCCCTCTGTGGGACCCCCAATTTCTGCTCTCCACTGCGAGACCCCCCAGCCTTCGCTCCCAGCTGCAGGACCCCCCAATCTTTGCCTCCCCTCTCTCTGGGACCCCCCCCAATCCTCCTCCCATCCGTGACACCCCCACTTTCCCTCCCCACGACACCCCTGAATCCTCTCTCTGGGACCCCCAATTTTACCTCCCCTCTCTCTGGGACCCCCCAATCTTTTGCTTCCCTCTCTGGGACCCCCCCTCAATCCTCATCCCCTCCACTTTCTGGGCTGTCCCTTGGACCCCTCTGTGAAGACCCCCAATTTCTTCTCTCCTCTGCGCCTCCCCCCAGTTCTCATCCCCTCCATGGCACCCCCACTTTCCCTCCCCACGACACCTCCAGCTCCTCAATCCCCTCTCTCCGGGACCCCCAATTTTACCTCCCCTCTCTCTGGGACCCCCCAATCTTTTGCTTCCCTCTCTAGGACCCCTCCCCAATCCTCATCCGCTCCACAACACCCCCACTTTCCCTCCAGCTCCTCAATCCCCCCTCTCTAGGACCCCCCAATCTTTGCCTCCCCTCTCTGGGACCCCCCAATTTTGCGGACCCCCCCTCAATCTTCATCCCCTCTGTGGCACCCCCACTTTCCGTCCCCACAACACCTCCAGCTCCTCAATCCCCTCTCTGGGACCCCCCAATTTTACCTCCCCTTTCTCTGGGACCCCTCCCCAATCCTCATCCCCTCCGTGGCACCCCCACTTTCCCTCCAGCTCCTCAATCCCCTCTCTGGGACCCCCCCAATCTTTACCTCCCCTCTCTGCGCCCCCTCCCCAACCCTCACCCCCTCCATCCGACAGCACCGCCGCCTCCTCAGCCGCGCCCCCTCCCCACCCCACCCCTCCCCGCCCTCCCTCCCTCCCTCCCGCACCTCTCGCAGACCCGCACGGTCCAGGCGGCGATGATCCAGGAGGAGATGCTGAAGACCAGCAGCACCGTGCCGGGGCAGATGGTCATCAGCGTCTTCATGACGAAGCGCGTGTTGAAGTTGATCTTGTTGAGGGCGCCGATGCTGCGCGACGAGGCGTCGGTGAAGAGCTTGCTGTGCAGCAGCATGACGCGGCCGATCAGGTAGAGCCGCAGGAACATGGGGATGGACAGGATGATGTCCACGTCGGCGTCGGCCACCGAGGCGGCGTAGGTGAAGGCCAGGCGGGCGGTCCAGGTGAACAGGTACTGCCCGGGGATGGGGTGGATGGCGCACACCACCAGCTCCAGCGCGATGAAGAAGATGCGCTCGTAGGTCATGGCGATGCGCCAGTCGTCGGCGCCGTTGTCCACCATGAAGAGCTGGGGATGGGGAGGGGGGGGGGGGGGGGGACAAAGGTGGGGACATCGTCGGGAGAAGGGGATGGGGGTGGTGGTGCGACGCCAACCCAACCGTGCTCCTGTCCTGGGGTGGGTTTGTGGGGTTTGAAACTCCCCCTGACCCCGTCCTGGGGTGGGTTTGTGGGGTTTGAACCGCCCCAGCCCCGTCCTGGGGTGGGTTTGTGGGGTCTGAACCCGCCGACCCTGACCCTGTCCTGGGGTGGGTTTGTGGGGTTTGAACCTCCCCCAGCCCCGTCCTGGGGTGGGTTTGTGGGGTTTGAACCTCCCTCGACCCCAACCCTGTCCTGGGGTGGGTTTGTGGGGTTTGAACCTCCCCCCGACCCCGTCCTGGGGTGGGTTTGTGGGGTTTGAACCTCCCCCCGACCCCTTCCTGGGGTGGGTTTGTGGGGTCTGAACCTCCCCCGACCCCGTCCTGGGGTGGGTTTGTGGGGTCTGAAACTCCCAACCCCGTCCTGGGGTGGGTTTGTGGGGTTTGAACCTCCCCAGCCCCGTCCTGGGGTGGGTTTGTGGGGTTTGAACCCCCCCGACCCCATCCTGGGGTGGGTTTGTGGGGTCTGAAACTCCCAACCCCGTCCTGGGGTGGGTTCGTGGGGTCTGAACCCCCCCCCGACCCCATCCTGGGGTGGGTTTGTGGGGTTTGAACCTCCCCCGACCCCATCCTGGGGTGAGTTTGTGGGGTCTGAACCTCCCCCCGACCCCATCCTGGGGTGGGTTTGTGGGGTCTGAACCTCCCCCGACCCCATCCTGGGGTGAGTTTGTGGGGTCTGAACCTCCCCCGACCCTGTCCTGGGGTGGGTTTGTGGGGTCTGAACCTCCCCCCGACCCCATCCTGGGGTGGGTTTGTGGGGTCTGAACCTCCCCCGACCCTGTCCTGGGGTGGGTTTGTGGGGTCTGAACCTCCCCCCGACCCCATCCTGGGGTGGGTTTGTGGGGTCTGAACCCGCCCCCCCCGACCCCGGCTCTCTGCTCGTGCCCGGCCCCGGGAGCGAGCGCGGGGAGAGAGGAGCGGGGTTTGTCGGCAGGAGCTGCTCCCTGGGCACGGACAGACAGACAGACAGACAGAGAGATCCTGCAGCACGGACAGACAGACAGACAGAGAGCTCCCGCAGCACGGACAGACAGACAGACAGCTCCCGCCGCCAGGGCTCTCCTGTGCTGCCAGCCAGCTCTTGGCTCGCTGAGGCACAGAGAGGTTCCCTGCACTGTTGGTTTTGGTTTTTTTTTTTTTTTTCCTTTTTTTCTTTTTCCCTGGGACTGAAAACCCAGAGGAGCACCCGGGGTGTTTTTCCGCTTTTCTCTAAGTAGAATTTTTTTTTTCCCACTTTTCTCTAAGTAGAATTTTTTGGGGGGTTTTTTTCCGCTTTTCTCTAAGTAGAATTTTTTTTTTTTCCACTTTTCTCTAAGAAGAATTTTTTTGGGGGGGTTTTTTCCGCTTTTCTCTAAGTAGAATTTTTTTTTTCCCGCTTTTCTCTATGTAGAATTTTTTTTATTATTATTATTTTTTTTTTTCCGGAAGAATTTGAGGGGGAGAGGGAGGCTCCGTTTGCTTTGGGGGTTTCCCTTCCCGGAGAGAAATTTGCCCCGAGGCCCCGAGTTCACCCCGGGGCCGCTCACCTGGATCTCCCTGGCGTGGTACATGACGATGAGCCCCAGCAGGATGAGCGTGGAGAGGCTGATAAGGCATTTCAGTGCGAACGAGTACGACGACTCCTGCCAGGAGAGAGCACAGCGGAGGAGGCACCATCAGACCCCCGGAGAGCCCCCCACCACCCTTCTCCACCCCACCCCAACCCCCCCAAACCTTGGTGTAGACCCCCCAGGACAGCTCCGTCTCGGTCACCATCACCACGATGCCGAACATGCCGAAGATCAGCGCGTAGTCGCTGAGGCGTTTGCGCTTCTCGAAGAGCGCTCGGCGGTGGCCCAGCTTGTAGCCGATGCTCTGGTTCCTCCGCGGTTCCCCCGCCCGCTCCTCGGTCGCTTCCCGCCCCGGCGGAACCGCGGCGGGGCCGGGATCCGTCCCCCCGGGCTGCTCCGGCCGGGACAGCACCACCACCCGCGGGCCGGGGCTGGGGCAGGCCCGCAGCGGTTGCGTTTCCCCGTCCGGAGGTTGCGGGGTGCGGGCGGAGGAGCTCAGGGGGCCCCCCCGGGGCCGTGTCACCCCCCCATTGTAGCGACAGCTGCTCATGGCTCTGCTGGCGACAGCGCCGGGCGATCCCGCATGGCTCAGCGGCGCGGGGGCGACCTGCGGGACAAGGGACACGCGGGGGGACACACGGTGGGTGGGTGGGTGGGGAAGGGGGACGAGCGGAGCCGCGGTGCCGCGCGGGGCTCCGGGGGACGCTGCCCGGAGCGGTGCGCTGGCCTCGACGGCGCTGGGGACGTGTCCTGCCCGTGGGGGACGTGTCCTGCCCGTGGGGGACACGCTGTGACCACAGGGACACGTCCTGCCCGTGGGGGACATGTCCTGCACGTGGGGGACATGTCCTGCACGTGGGGGACATGTCCCGCCCGTGGGGGACACGTCCCGCCCGTGGGGACACGTCCCGCCCGTGGGGGACACGCCGGGACCACAGGGACACTTCCCATCCGTGGGGGACACAGGGACATGTCCCGCCGGTGGGGACACGTCCTGCCCATGGGGGACACGCCGTGACCACAGGGACACGTCCCGCCCGTGGGGGACATGTCCCGCCCGTGGGGGACACGCCGGGACCACAGGGACACGTCCCGCCCGTGGGGGACACGCCGGGACCACAGGGACACTTCCCATCCGTGGGGGACACAGGGACATGTCCCACCCGTGGGGACACGTCCTGCCCATGGGGGACACGCCGTGACCACAGGGACACGTCCTGCCCGTGGGGGACATGTCCTGCCCATGGGGACATGTCCCGCCCGTGGGGGACACGCTGTGACCACAGGTCCGTGTCCCGCCCGCGGGGGGGGGGGCAGATGCGTGGCGCTCGTGGGGGGACGTGGCCGTGTCCCGCCCGTGACGGGGACACCCCGCGACCACAGGGACACGTCCCGCCCGTGATGGGGACACGTCCCGCCCGCGGGGCCGTGTCCGTGTCCGTGTCCGTGTCCGTGCCCGTGTCCGTGCCCGTGTCCGTGTCCTGCCCACGGACCCGTCCGTGTCCCGCCCCCCTCGCTGCGGACCCGCCCGCCAGGACGCGGCCACCCCCGCCCCCCCCCGCGTGCTGTCCCCTGTCCCCTCCCCGCAGCCGCGGGACATCTCCGGTGCCGAGCCGCAGCTGCGCGTCCCCGCCGCCCCCGAGCTGCCCGAGGCGCCGTGCCCGGTACCGCCGTGCCCGGTACCGCCGTGCCCGGTACCGCCGGGGGCGGGGCTCCGGCGCGGTTCCCGCAGCCCCGGGCCGTGCCCGGCCGTGCCCGGTACCTGCCGTGCCCGGGGCCTGGGGCCGGGCCGGGTCCCGCCGCCGCCGCCGCCGCCGCAGCCCGAGCCGGTCCCGGGGGCGCGCGGCGGCGGCACCGGAGCGCCGGGGGGGCGGGGCTGGGGGCGTGGCCTTAGCGCGTCCACCCATCTGATTGGTCCTGGCAGCCCCCGCCCTCGCTGACGAGCGCCGCGCCACGCCCTTAGCCCCGCCCCTTCGGTTGGCCCCGCCCCCTCTCAGCCTGCCCCGCCCCCCTCCGGACCCCCAAAAACGCCCCCTGCCCTGCACAGACCTTCGGCACCCCCGCGAGCCCCTCCGCAGCCTTCGGCTTCGCTGCGCCCCAAATTCGTCCCGCCCCCCCATGTCCCCCCACTCCCCCCAGTACAGCCCCCCACTCACCGCCCCCAGCGCACCCCAAACACCCCAAAAACACCCCCAAACACCCCAAAACACCCCAAAACACACCCAAAAAACCAAAAACACCCCCAGAGAACCCCAAAACACCCCAAAAAAAACCCAAAAACACCCCCAGAGAACCCCAAAACACCCAAAAAAATCCAAAAACACCCCCAGAGAACCCCAAAACACCCAAAAAAACCAAAAACACCCCCAGAGAACCCCAAAACACCCCTAAAAAAACCAAAAACACCGGCAGAGAACCCCCAAAAAAACACCCCCAGCGCACCCCCCGACCCCCCCCGACCCTCGATGCCCCCCGTACCTGCTGGGGCTCCCGGGCCCGGCCGGGGGGGTCCCGGGGCCGTCAGGGGCTGCGGGGCCGGGGCTGGCTGCGGGGGCGGTCCGGGGGTCCGGGGGCCATGGGCTTCCCTCCACGCCTGCCCAGGGGACACGGGGGTGTCAGGGGGTCCCCAAATTGCACGAGGGCTGTGCCCCATAAAAACCCCACTGCATGGGGGCTGTGCCCCATAAAAACCCATTGCACAGGGGCTGTGCCCCATAAAAACCCCATTGCACGGGGGCTGTGCCCCATAAAAACCCCATTGCACGGGGGGCTGTGTCCCATAAAAACCCCACTGCAGGGGGGCTGTGCCCCATAAAAACCCCATTGCACGGGGGCTGTGCCCCATAAAAACCCCACTGCACGGGGGCTGTGCCCCATAAAAACCCCATTGCACAGAGGGGCTGTGCCCCATAAAAACCCCATTGCACGAGGGGGCTGTGTCCCATAAAAACCCCACTGCACAGGGGGGCTGTGCCCCATAAAAACCCCACTGCACAGGGGGGCTGTGCCCCATAAAAACCCCATTGCACAGGGGCTGTGCCCCATAAAAACCCCATTGCACGGGGGCTGTGCCCCATAAAAACCCCACTGCACACGGGCTGTGCCCCATAAAAACCCCATTGCATGGGGGCTGTGCCCCATAAAAACCCCACTGCACAGGGGGCTGTTCCCCATAAAAACCCCATTGCACCGGGGCTGTGCCCCATAAAACCCCCATTGCACAGGGGGGCTGTGCCCCATAAAACCCCCATTGCACGGGGGCTGTGCCCCATAAAAACCCCTTTGCATGGGGGCTGTGCCCCATAAAAACCCCATTGCACGGGGGCTGTGCCCCATAAAAACCCCACTGCACG
Source organism: Phylloscopus collybita (assembly GCA_027886175.1). Taxonomy (NCBI): domain Eukaryota; kingdom Metazoa; phylum Chordata; class Aves; order Passeriformes; family Phylloscopidae; genus Phylloscopus; species Phylloscopus collybita. Next base: position 31,670 of record JAJNNQ010000334.1, read on the forward strand.
GGGGCTGTGCCCCATAAAAACCCCACTGCACGGGGGCTGCACCACAGGGAAACCTCGTTGCAGGAGGAGCCCCATTGCACCAACAACCCTGCTCCATCAGGGGCTGCACCCCATTAAAAGCCCCACTGCAGTAGGGGCCGCCTCACACAATAGGGCCGTTCCATGAGCGGCCCTATTGCACCAAGAACCCCGTTCCACGAGGGGCTGTGTCACACAAAAACCCCACTGCACCAGGGGGCCCTACAGCACCAACAATCCCGTTCCATCCGGGGCTGCACCCCGTTAAAAACCCCACTGCACGGGGGGCTGCACCACACAGAAACCCCACTGCACAGGGGGGGACCCTATTGCACCCTCTTGCACCAGCAACCCAAACTTATCAGGGGCTGCACCCCATAAAAACCCCATTGCACAGGGGCTGTGCCCCATAAAAACCCCACTGCACGGGGGCTGTGCCCCATAAAAACCCCATTGCACGGGGGGGCTGTGTCCCATAAAAACCCCACTGCAGGGGGGCTGTGCCCCATAAAAACCCCATTGCACGGGGGCTGTGCCCCATAAAAACCCCACTGCACGGGGGCTGTGCCCCATAAAAACCCCATTGCACAGAGGGGCTGTGCCCCATAAAAACCCCATTGCACGAGGGGGCTGTGTCCCATAAAAACCCCACTGCACAGGGGGGCTGTGCCCCATAAAAACCCCACTGCACAGGGGGGCTGTGCCCCATAAAAACCCCATTGCACAGGGGCTGTGCCCCATAAAAACCCCATTGCACGGGGGCTGTGCCCCATAAAAACCCCACTGCACACGGGCTGTGCCCCATAAAAACCCCATTGCATGGGGGCTGTGCCCCATAAAAACCCCACTGCACAGGGGGCTGTTCCCCATAAAAACCCCATTGCACCGGGGCTGTGCCCCATAAAACCCCCATTGCACAGGGGGGCTGTGCCCCATAAAACCCCCATTGCATGGGGGCTGTGCCCCATAAAAACCCCATTGCACGGGGGCTGTGCCCCATAAAACCCCATTGCACGGGGGGCTGTGCCCCATAAAAACCCCACTGCACGGGGGCTGCACCACAGGGAAACCTCGTTGCAGGAGGAGCCCCATTGCACCAACAACCCTGCTCCATCAGGGGCTGCACCCCATTAAAAGCCCCACTGCAGTAGGGGCCGCCTCACACAATAGGGCCGTTCCATGAGCGGCCCTATTGCACCAAGAACCCCGTTCCACGAGGGGCTGTGTCACACAAAAACCCCACTGCACCAGGGGGCCCTACAGCACCAACAATCCCGTTCCATCCGGGGCTGCACCCCGTTAAAAACCCCACTGCACGGGGGGCTGCACCACACAGAAACCCCACTGCACAGGGGGGGACCCTATTGCACCCTCTTGCACCAGCAACCCAAACTTATCAGGGGCTGCACCCCATAAAAACCCCATTGCACGGGGGCTGTGCCCCATAAAAACCCCACTGCACGGGGGCTGTGCCCCATAAAAACCCCATAAAAACCCCATTGCACAGGGGCTGTGCCCCATAAAAACCCCATTGCACAGGGGCTGTGCCCCATAAAAACCCCATTGCACGGGGGCTGTGCCCCATAAAAACCCCATTGCACAGGGGGCTGTGCCCCATAAAAACCCCATTGCATGAGGGGGCCCTACAGCACCAACAACCCTGCTCCGTGAGGGGCTGCACCCCATTAAAAGCCCCATTGCACAAGGGGCTGCGTCACATGAAAACCCCACAGCACGAGCGGCCCTATTGCACCAAGAACCCCGTTCCACGAGGGGCTGTGTCACACGAAAACCCCATTGCACGAGGGGCTGCACCACACAGAAACCCCACAGCACGAGCAGCCCTATTGCACCAAGAACCCCGTTCCATGAGGGGCAGCACCCCGTTAAAAACCCCACTGCACAGGGGGCTGTGTCACATGAAAACCCCACAGCACGAGTGGCCCTACTGCACCAAGGACCCCGTTCCATGAGGGGCTGCGTCACACAAAAACCCCATTGCACGAGGGGCTGCACCCCGTTAAAAACCCCACTGCACGGGGTGCTGCACCACACAGAAACCCCACTGCACGGGGGGGCCCTACAGCACCAAGGACCCCGTTCCACGAGGGGCTGCGTCACACGAAAACCCCACTGCACCAGGGGGGGCCCTATTGCACCCTATTGCACCAACAACCCAAACTCATCAGGGGCTGCACCCCATTAAAAACCCCATTAAAAACTGCACAGGGGTTATGTCACACAGATCACACAGAAACCCCACGACCTGAGGAGCTGCACCCTACAAAACCCCCATTGCACGAGCGGCCCCGCTGCACCGACCCTGTTCCACCAGGAGCTGCCCCGCACAACCCCCCCCTTACACGGCACCCTCCAACACCCCCCGCCCCCCAGACCCCATAAACCCTCCAGACCCCACAACCCCTGCAGACCCCACAAACCCTCCAGATCCCACAAACCCCCACAGACCCCACAAACCCTGCAGACCCCACAAACCCTGCAGACCCCACAACCCCCCAAACCCCACAACCCCCCCCCAGACCCCACAAACCCTCCAGACCCCACAAATCCCCAGACTCCACAACCCTCGCAGACCCCACAAACCCCACAACCCCCCCCCAGACCCCACAAACCCTCCAGACCCCACAACCTCCCTGGACGCCACAACCCCCGCAGACCCCACAAACCCCACAAACCCCCAGACCCCACAAACCCCCCCAGACTCCACAAACCCCCCCGGACCCCACAAACCCCCCAGACCCCACAAACCCCCCCGACCCCACAAACCCCCGCAGACCCCACAACCCTCCCAGACCCCACAAACCCCGCAGACCCCACAAACCCCCCAGATCCCACAAACCCTGCAGACCCCACAACCCCCCCCCCAGACCCCACAACCCTTGCAGACCCCACAAACCCTGCAGACCCCACAAACCCCCCAGATCCCACAAACCCCTGCAGACCCCACAAACCCTCCAGACCCCACAAACCCCCCAGACCCCACAAACCCCCGCGACCCCACAACCCCACAACCCCCCGGACCCCACAAACCCCCCAGACCCCACAACCCCCCCCCCAGAACCCACAACCCCCCAAACCCCACAACCCCCCCGGACCCCACAAACCCCACAAACCCCGCAGACCCCACAACCCCCACAAACCCCCACAACCCCCACAACCCCCCCGGACCCCACAAACCCCACAACCCCCGCAGACCCCACAACCCCCCCAGCTCACGCAGCCCCCCCCTCCCTGCAGCACCTCCCGCGCTTTGGGGCCTCCAGCCCCTCGGGACGGCTCCGGCCACCAGCGGGGTGACACCACCCCTGTCCCCAACACCCCCGGGCGGGGGGGGCTGCGTCCCCCCGGGACCCCCGGGACCCCCCGGGACCCCCGGGACCCCCCCGCCCGCAGCCCCGCGGAGCCGTTCCCGGTTCCCCCGGGAGCTGCGGAGCGTGGCCGGGCTCCAGCGCCCAGCTGCTCCCGGTGTGCAGCCGGGCCTGGCTCCCCTCCAGAGCCCGGATCATTTTCTCTCCATTCTGCCAAATTTATCGCAGGGAAATGGGCTCCGATGCCTTTTTAATATTCGGCTGGGGGAGGAAAGAAAAAAAAAAAACCCGCAGCGGGCAGGGACGGAGGGGAAATGGTTCTGCCCCTTCCCCCCTGGGGCTGGGCCAGGCCCCAGAGCCCCGGAGAAAGTTTTGGGTTTTTTTTGTTGTTGTTGTCGCCTCAGCTGGGGGTGGCTGAGGCCACCCCGGGGCTGGGGACAGGGAACGGCTCAGGAAGCCGCGGAGGTTCCGCTCCGCTGGGTGGCGGCGCAGAAGGGCCCCGGTGCCTCTGCAGGGACCGAGCGGCCGGGACCCCGTGCGGCCCGGGAGGGCTCCTGTCCCTGTCCCTGTCCCTGTCCCTGTCCCCTGTCCCTGTCCCCTGTCCCTGTCCCCCTGTCCCCTGTCCCCTGTCCCCTGTCCCTGTCCCTGTCCCCTGTCCCTGTCCCCTGTCCCTGTCCCTGTCCCCTGTCCCCCTGTCCCCCTGTCCCCTGTCCCTGTCCCCTGTCCCCTGTCCCTGTCCCTGTCCCCTGTCCCCCATCCCCCATCCCCTATCTCTGTCCCTTGTCCCCTGTCCCCTGTCCCCTGTCCCCTCTCCCCTGTCCCTGTCCCTGTCCCTGTCCCCATCTCTGTCTCTGTCCCCATCCCTGTCTCTGTCCCCTGTCCCTGTCCCCTGTCCCCTATCTCTGTCCCTTGTCCCCTGTCTCCTCTCCCCATCCCTCTCCCCTGTCCCCCTGTCCCTGTCCCTTTCCCCTCTCCCCTGTCCCCTGTCCCCATCCCTGCCCCCTCTCCCCTGTCACCTCTCCCCTGTCCCCTGTCCCCATCCCTGTCCTTGTCCCCTATCCCTGTCCCTGTCCCCAAGGGTGGTGGCTCCCTGCCCAGGCTGGGATGCTCAGGGATGTCCCGAGTGTCCCCCACGGCA
>JAJNNQ010000335.1:0-39907 GCA_027886175.1 Phylloscopus collybita
AGTGCAGCAGGTGTCAGGCAGTCCTCCTCTCGCCGTGTAGGTGCTTCTGTTTTGTGTTTGCAGCGTGCAGAGAAGCCCGCGTGCTTGCTGCTGCTTCCAGCAAGCCAAAACGCTTTTGCAGCCACTTTCCTGCCTTTTCCACAACAGGATCACTGTCTAGCTGATTTACAGTTGCCTCTGCGTAGAGCAGCTAGAGGAGCAGCTCTGCCGGCTTTCCTGTGCTTCTGCATAGCAGAGCTGTCAAGAACGAGAAGCTGAGTTTTGCCGAGAAAGCAGCGCTTCGCGGAACCACAGCCAGCGGCGTCTTCGGTACAGCCGCAGCTTGTGCGGAGAAGCGAAAGAGAGCCGGGGAAGAACGTGGAAAGCCGAACTCGGTCGCTTCAAGCGGGTGCTGGCGAACAGCTTCTGGTCACCTTGTAGAAACTCTCCCAGCACAGCGCAGAGTCCCCGTGGCTAGTTCCCTTGAAATACCTTTCCTGGCAGCAGCCCAGAGCTTGTACTGAGTGCAGCAGGTGTCAGGCAGTCTCCTCTCGCCGTGTAGGTGCTTCTGTTTTGTGTTTGCAGCGTGCAGAGAAGCCCGCGTGCTTGCTGCTGCTTCCAGCAAGCCAAAACGCTTTTGCAGCCACTTTCCTGCCTTTTCCACAACAGGATCACTGTCTAGCTGATTTACAGTTGCCTCTGCGTAGAGCAGCTAGAGGAGCAGCTCTGCCGGCTTTCCTGTGCTTCTGCATAGCAGAGCTGTCAAGAACGAGAAGCTGCGTTTTGCCGAGAAAGCAGCGCTTCGCGGAACCACAGCCAGCGGCGTCTTCGGTACAGCCGCAGCTTGTGCGGAGAAGCGAAAGAGAGCCGGGGAAGAACGTGGAAAGCCGAACTCGGTCGCTGCACGGGGGTGCTGGTGAACAGCTTCTGGTCACCTTGTAGAAACTCTCCCAGCACAGTGCAGAGTCCCCGTGGCTAGTTCCTTGAAATACCTTTCCTGGCAGCAGCCCAGAGCTGTACTGAGTGCAGCAGGTGTCAGGCAGTCTCCTCTCGCCGTGTAGGTGCTTCTGTTTTGTGTTTGCAGCGTGCAGAGAAGCCCGCGTGCTTGCTGCTGCTTCCAGCAAGCCAAAACGCTTTTGCAGCCACTTTCCTGCCTTTTCCACAACAGGATCACTGTCTAGCTGATTTACAGTTGCCTCTGCGTAGAGCAGCTAGAGGAGCAGCTCTGCCGGCTTTCCTGTGCTTCTGCATAGCAGAGCTGTCAAGAACGAGAAGCTGAGTTTTGCCGAGAAAGCAGCGCTTCGCGGAACCACAGCCAGCGGCGTCTTCGGTACAGCCGCAGCTTGTGCGGAGAAGCGAAAGAGAGCCGGGGAAGAACGTGGAAAGCCGAACTCGGTCGCTTCAAGCGGGTGCTGGCGAACAGCTTCTGGTCACCTTGTAGAAACTCTCCCAGCACAGCGCAGAGTCCCCGTGGCTAGTTCCTTGAAATACCTTTCCTGGCAGCAGCCCAGAGCTGTACTGAGTGCAGCAGGTGTCAGGCAGTCTCCTCTCGCCGTGTAGGTGCTTCTGTTTTGTGTTTGCAGCGTGCAGAGAAGCCCGCGTGCTTGCTGCTGCTTCCAGCAAGCCAAAACGCTTTTGCAGCCACTTTCCTGCCTTTTCCACAACAGGATCACTGTCTAGCTGATTTACAGTTGCCTCTGCGTAGAGCAGCTAGAGGAGCAGCTCTGCCGGCTTTCCTGTGCTTCTGCATAGCAGAGCTGTCAAGAACGAGAAGCTGCGTTTTGCCGAGAAAGCAGCGCTTCGCGGAAGCACAGCCAGCGGCGTCTTCGGTACAGCCGCAGCTTGTGCGGAGAAGCGAAAGAGAGCCGGGGAAGAACGTGGAAAGCCGAACTCGGTCGCTGCACGGGGGTGCTGGTGAACAGCTTCTGGTCACCTTGTAGAAACTCTCCCAGCACAGTGCAGAGTCCCCGTGGCTAGTTCCTTGAAATACCTTTCCTGGCAGCAGCCCAGAGCTGTACTGAGTGCAGCAGGTGTCAGGCAGTCTCCTCTCGCCGTGTAGGTGCTTCTGTTTTGTGTTTGCAGCGTGCAGAGAAGCCCGCGTGCTTGCTGCTGCTTCCAGCAAGCCAAAACGCTTTTGCAGCCACTTTCCTGCCTTTTCCACAACAGGATCACTGTCTAGCTGATTTACAGTTGCCTCTGCGTAGAGCAGCTAGAGGAGCAGCTCTGCCGGCTTTCCTGTGCTTCTGCATAGCAGAGCTGTCAAGAACGAGAAGCTGCGTTTTGCCGAGAAAGCAGCGCTTCGCGGAACCACAGCCAGCGGCGTCTTCGGTACAGCCGCAGCTTGTGCGGAGAAGCGAAAGAGAGCCGGGGAAGAACGTGGAAAGCCGAACTCGGTCGCTGCACGGGGGTGCTGGCGAACAGCTTCTGGTCACCTTGTAGAAACTGTCCCAGCACAGTGCAGAGTCCCCGTGGCTAGTTCCTTGAAATACCTTTCCTGGCAGCAGCCCAGAGCTGTACTGAGTGCAGCAGGTGTCAGGCAGTCTCCTCTCGCCGTGTAGGTGCTTCTGTTTTGTGTTTGCAGCGTGCAGAGAAGCCCGCGTGCTTGCTGCTGCTTCCAGCAGCCAAACGCTTTTGCAGCCACTTTCCTGCCTTTTCCACAACAGGATCACTGTCTAGCTGATTTACAGTTGCCTCTGCGTAAAGCAGCTAGAGGAGCAGCTCTGCCGGCTTTCCTGTGCTTCTGCATAGCAGAGCTGTCAAGAACGAGAAGCTGCGTTTTGCCGAGAAAGCAGCGCTTCGCGGAAGCACAGCCAGCGGCGTCTTCGGTACAGCCGCAGCTTGTGCGGAGAAGCGAAAGAGAGCCGGGGAAGAACGTGGAAAGCCGAACTCGGTCGCTGCAAGCGGGTGCTGGCGAACAGCTTCTGGTCACCTTGTAGAAACTGTCCCAGCACAGTGCAGAGTCCCCGTGGCTAGTTCCTTGAAATACCTTTCCTGGCAGCAGCCCAGAGCTGTACTGAGTGCAGCAGGTGTCAGGCAGTCTCCTCTCGCCGTGTAGGTGCTTCTGTTTTGTGTTTGCAGCGTGCAGAGAAGCCCGCGTGCTTGCTGCTGCTTCCAGCAAGCCAAAACGCTTTTGCAGCCACTTTCCTGCCTTTTCCACAACAGGATCACTGTCTAGCTGATTTACAGTTGCCTCTGCGTAGAGCAGCTAGAGGAGCAGCTCTGCCGGCTTTCCTGTGCTTCTGCATAGCAGAGCTGTCAAGAACGAGAAGCTGCGTTTTGCCGAGAAAGCAGCGCTTCGCGGAACCACAGCCAGCGGCGTCTTCGGTACAGCCGCAGCTTGTGCGGAGAAGCGAAAGAGAGCCGGGGAAGAACGTGGAAAGCCGAACTCGGTCGCTGCACGGGGGTGCTGGCGAACAGCTTCTGGTCACCTTGTAGAAACTCTCCCAGCACAGTGCAGAGTCCCCGTGGCTAGTTCCTTGAAATACCTTTCCTGGCAGCAGCCCAGAGCTGTACTGAGTGCAGCAGGTGTCAGGCAGTATCCTCTCGCCGTGTAGGTGCTTCTGTTTTGTGTTTGCAGCGTGCAGAGAAGCCCGCGTGCTTGCTGCTGCTTCCAGCAAGCCAAAACGCTTTTGCAGCCACTTTCCTGCCTTTTCCACAACAGGATCACTGTCTAGCTGATTTACAGTTGCCTGTGCGTAGAGCAGCTAGAGGAGCAGCTCTGCCGGCTTTCCTGTGCTTCTGCATAGCAGAGCTGTCAAGAACGAGAAGCTGCGTTTTGCCGAGAAAGCAGCGCTTCGCGGAACCACAGCCAGCGGCGTCTTCGGTACAGCCGCAGCTTGTGCGGAGAAGCGAAAGAGAGCCGGGGAAGAACGTGGAAAGCCGAACTCGGTCGCTGCACGGGGGTGCTGGCGAACAGCTTCTGGTCACCTTGTAGAAACTGTCCCAGCACAGTGCAGAGTCCCCGTGGCTAGTTCCTTGAAATACCTTTCCTGGCAGCAGCCCAGAGCTGTACTGAGTGCAGCAGGTGTCAGGCAGTCTCCTCTCGCCGTGTAGGTGCTTCTGTTTTGTGTTTGCAGCGTGCAGAGAAGCCCGCGTGCTTGCTGCTGCTTCCAGCAGCCAAACGCTTTTGCAGCCACTTTCCTGCCTTTTCCACAACAGGATCACTGTCTAGCTGATTTACAGTTGCCTCTGCGTAAAGCAGCTAGAGGAGCAGCTCTGCCGGCTTTCCTGTGCTTCTGCATAGCAGAGCTGTCAAGAACGAGAAGCTGCGTTTTGCCGAGAAAGCAGCGCTTCGCGGAACCACAGCCAGCGGCGTCTTCGGTACAGCCGCAGCTTGTGCGGAGAAGCGAAAGAGAGCCGGGGAAGAACGTGGAAAGCCGAACTCGGTCGCTGCAAGCGGGTGCTGGCGAACAGCTTCTTGTCACCTTGTAGAAACTCTCCCAGCACAGTGCAGAGTCCCCGTGGCTAGTTCCTTGAAATACCTTTCCTGGCAGCAGCCCAGAGCTGTACTGAGTGCAGCAGGTGTCAGGCAGTCTCCTCTCGCCGTGTAGGTGCTTCTGTTTTGTGTTTGCAGCGTGCAGAGAAGCCCGCGTGCTTGCTGCTGCTTCCAGCAAGCCAAAACGCTTTTGCAGCCACTTTCCTGCCTTTTCCACAACAGGATCACTGTCTAGCTGATTTACAGTTGCCTCTGCGTAGAGCAGCTAGAGGAGCAGCTCTGCCGGCTTTCCTGTGCTTCTGCATAGCAGAGCTGTCAAGAACGAGAAGCTGCGTTTTGCCGAGAAAGCAGCGCTTCGCGGAACCACAGCCAGCGGCATCTTCGGTACAGCCGCAGCTTGTGCGGAGAAGCGAAAGAGAGCCGGGGAAGAACGTGGAAAGCCGAACTCGGTCGCTGCAAGCGGGTGCTGGCGAACAGCTTCTGGTCACCTTGTAGAAACTCTCCCAGCACAGTGCAGAGTCCCCGTGGCTAGTTCCTTGAAATACCTTTCCTGGCAGCAGCCCAGAGCTGTACTGAGTGCAGCAGGTGTCAGGCAGTATCCTCTCGCCGTGTAGGTGCTTCTGTTTTGTGTTTGCAGCGTGCAGAGAAGCCCGCGTGCTTGCTGCTGCTTCCAGCAAGCCAAAACGCTTTTGCAGCCACTTTCCTGCCTTTTCCACAACAGGATCACTGTCTAGCTGATTTACAGTTGCCTGTGCGTAGAGCAGCTAGAGGAGCAGCTCTGCCGGCTTTCCTGTGCTTCTGCATAGCAGAGCTGTCAAGAACGAGAAGCTGCGTTTTGCCGAGAAAGCAGCGCTTCGCGGAACCACAGCCAGCGGCGTCTTCGGTACAGCCGCAGCTTGTGCGGAGAAGCGAAAGAGAGCCGGGGAAGAACGTGGAAAGCCGAACTCGGTCGCTGCACGGGGGTGCTGGCGAACAGCTTCTGGTCACCTTGTAGAAACTGTCCCAGCACAGTGCAGAGTCCCCGTGGCTAGTTCCTTGAAATACCTTTCCTGGCAGCAGCCCAGAGCTGTACTGAGTGCAGCAGGTGTCAGGCAGTCTCCTCTCGCCGTGTAGGTGCTTCTGTTTTGTGTTTGCAGCGTGCAGAGAAGCCCGCGTGCTTGCTGCTGCTTCCAGCAAGCCAAAACGCTTTTGCAGCCACTTTCCTGCCTTTTCCACAACAGGATCACTGTCTAGCTGATTTACAGTTGCCTCTGCGTAGAGCAGCTAGAGGAGCAGCTCTGCCGGCTTTCCTGTGCTTCTGCACAGCAGAGCTGTCAAGAACGAGAAGCTGCGTTTTGCCGAGAAAGCAGCGCTTCGCGGAACCACAGCCAGCGGCGTCTTCGGTACAGCCGCAGCTTGTGCGGAGAAGCGAAAGAGAGCCGGGGAAGAACGTGGAAAGCCGAACTCGGTCGCTGCACGGGGGTGCTGGCGAACAGCTTCTTGTCACCTTGTAGAAACTCTCCCAGCACAGTGCAGAGTCCCCGTGGCTAGTTCCTTGAAATACCTTTCCTGGCAGCAGCCCAGAGCTGTACTGAGTGCAGCAGGTGTCAGGCAGTCTCCTCTCGCCGTGTAGGTGCTTCTGTTTTGTGTTTGCAGCGTGCAGAGAAGCCCGCGTGCTTGCTGCTGCTTCCAGCAAGCCAAAACGCTTTTGCAGCCACTTTCCTGCCTTTTCCACAACAGGATCACTGTCTAGCTGATTTACAGTTGCCTCTGCGTAGAGCAGCTAGAGGAGCAGCTCTGCCGGCTTTCCTGTGCTTCTGCATAGCAGAGCTGTCAAGAACGAGAAGCTGAGTTTTGCCGAGAAAGCAGCGCTTCGCGGAACCACAGCCAGCGGCGTCTTCGGTACAGCCGCAGCTTGTGCGGAGAAGCGAAAGAGAGCCGGGGAAGAACGTGGAAAGCCGAACTCGGTCGCTTCAAGCGGGTGCTGGCGAACAGCTTCTGGTCACCTTGTAGAAACTCTCCCAGCACAGCGCAGAGTCCCCGTGGCTAGTTCCTTGAAATACCTTTCCTGGCAGCAGCCCAGAGCTGTACTGAGTGCAGCAGGTGTCAGGCAGTCTCCTCTCGCCGTGTAGGTGCTTCTGTTTTGTGTTTGCAGCGTGCAGAGAAGCCCGCGTGCTTGCTGCTGCTTCCAGCAAGCCAAAACGCTTTTGCAGCCACTTTCCTGCCTTTTCCACAACAGGATCACTGTCTAGCTGATTTACAGTTGCCTCTGCGTAGAGCAGCTAGAGGAGCAGCTCTGCCGGCTTTCCTGTGCTTCTGCATAGCAGAGCTGTCAAGAACGAGAAGCTGCGTTTTGCCGAGAAAGCAGCGCTTCGCGGAACCACAGCCAGCGGCGTCTTCGGTACAGCCGCAGCTTGTGCGGAGAAGCGAAAGAGAGCCGGGGAAGAACGTGGAAAGCCGAACTCGGTCGCTGCACGGGGGTGCTGGTGAACAGCTTCTGGTCACCTTGTAGAAACTCTCCCAGCACAGTGCAGAGTCCCCGTGGCTAGTTCCTTGAAATACCTTTCCTGGCAGCAGCCCAGAGCTGTACTGAGTGCAGCAGGTGTCAGGCAGTCTCCTCTCGCCGTGTAGGTGCTTCTGTTTTGTGTTTGCAGCGTGCAGAGAAGCCCGCGTGCTTGCTGCTGCTTCCAGCAAGCCAAAACGCTTTTGCAGCCACTTTCCTGCCTTTTCCACAACAGGATCACTGTCTAGCTGATTTACAGTTGCCTCTGCGTAGAGCAGCTAGAGGAGCAGCTCTGCCGGCTTTCCTGTGCTTCTGCATAGCAGAGCTGTCAAGAACGAGAAGCTGAGTTTTGCCGAGAAAGCAGCGCTTCGCGGAACCACAGCCAGCGGCGTCTTCGGTACAGCCGCAGCTTGTGCGGAGAAGCGAAAGAGAGCCGGGGAAGAACGTGGAAAGCCGAACTCGGTCGCTGCACGGGGGTGCTGGCGAACAGCTTCTGGTCACCTTGTAGAAACTCTCCCAGCACAGCGCAGAGTCCCCGTGGCTAGTTCCTTGAAATACCTTTCCTGGCAGCAGCCCAGAGCTGTACTGAGTGCAGCAGGTGTCAGGCAGTCTCCTCTCGCCGTGTAGGTGCTTCTGTTTTGTGTTTGCAGCGTGCAGAGAAGCCCGCGTGCTTGCTGCTGCTTCCAGCAAGCCAAAACGCTTTTGCAGCCACTTTCCTGCCTTTTCCACAACAGGATCACTGTCTAGCTGATTTACAGTTGCCTCTGCGTAGAGCAGCTAGAGGAGCAGCTCTGCCGGCTTTCCTGTGCTTCTGCATAGCAGAGCTGTCAAGAACGAGAAGCTGCGTTTTGCCGAGAAAGCAGCGCTTCGCGGAACCACAGCCAGCGGCGTCTTCGGTACAGCCGCAGCTTGTGCGGAGAAGCGAAAGAGAGCCGGGGAAGAACGTGGAAAGCCGAACTCGGTCGCTGCACGGGGGTGCTGGTGAACAGCTTCTGGTCACCTTGTAGAAACTCTCCCAGCACAGTGCAGAGTCCCCGTGGCTAGTTCCTTGAAATACCTTTCCTGGCAGCAGCCCAGAGCTGTACTGAGTGCAGCAGGTGTCAGGCAGTCTCCTCTCGCCGTGTAGGTGCTTCTGTTTTGTGTTTGCAGCGTGCAGAGAAGCCCGCGTGCTTGCTGCTGCTTCCAGCAAGCCAAAACGCTTTTGCAGCCACTTTCCTGCCTTTTCCACAACAGGATCACTGTCTAGCTGATTTACAGTTGCCTCTGCGTAGAGCAGCTAGAGGAGCAGCTCTGCCGGCTTTCCTGTGCTTCTGCATAGCAGAGCTGTCAAGAACGAGAAGCTGCGTTTTGCCGAGAAAGCAGCGCTTCGCGGAACCACAGCCAGCGGCGTCTTCGGTACAGCCGCAGCTTGTGCGGAGAAGCGAAAGAGAGCCGGGGAAGAACGTGGAAAGCCGAACTCGGTCGCTGCACGGGGGTGCTGGCGAACAGCTTCTGGTCACCTTGTAGAAACTCTCCCAGCACAGTGCAGAGTCCCCGTGGCTAGTTCCTTGAAATACCTTTCCTGGCAGCAGCCCAGAGCTGTACTGAGTGCAGCAGGTGTCAGGCAGTCTCCTCTCGCCGTGTAGGTGCTTCTGTTTTGTGTTTGCAGCGTGCAGAGAAGCCCGCGTGCTTGCTGCTGCTTCCAGCAAGCCAAAACGCTTTTGCAGCCACTTTCCTGCCTTTTCCACAACAGGATCACTGTCTAGCTGATTTACAGTTGCCTCTGCGTAGAGCAGCTAGAGGAGCAGCTCTGCCGGCTTTCCTGTGCTTCTGCATAGCAGAGCTGTCAAGAACGAGAAGCTGAGTTTTGCCGAGAAAGCAGCGCTTCGCGGAACCACAGCCAGCGGCGTCTTCGGTACAGCCGCAGCTTGTGCGGAGAAGCGAAAGAGAGCCGGGGAAGAACGTGGAAAGCCGAACTCGGTCGCTTCAAGCGGGTGCTGGCGAACAGCTTCTGGTCACCTTGTAGAAACTCTCCCAGCACAGCGCAGAGTCCCCGTGGCTAGTTCCTTGAAATACCTTTCCTGGCAGCAGCCCAGAGCTGTACTGAGTGCAGCAGGTGTCAGGCAGTCTCCTCTCGCCGTGTAGGTGCTTCTGTTTTGTGTTTGCAGCGTGCAGAGAAGCCCGCGTGCTTGCTGCTGCTTCCAGCAAGCCAAAACGCTTTTGCAGCCACTTTCCTGCCTTTTCCACAACAGGATCACTGTCTAGCTGATTTACAGTTGCCTCTGCGTAGAGCAGCTAGAGGAGCAGCTCTGCCGGCTTTCCTGTGCTTCTGCATAGCAGAGCTGTCAAGAACGAGAAGCTGCGTTTTGCCGAGAAAGCAGCGCTTCGCGGAACCACAGCCAGCGGCGTCTTCGGTACAGCCGCAGCTTGTGCGGAGAAGCGAAAGAGAGCCGGGGAAGAACGTGGAAAGCCGAACTCGGTCGCTGCACGGGGGTGCTGGTGAACAGCTTCTGGTCACCTTGTAGAAACTCTCCCAGCACAGTGCAGAGTCCCCGTGGCTAGTTCCTTGAAATACCTTTCCTGGCAGCAGCCCAGAGCTGTACTGAGTGCAGCAGGTGTCAGGCAGTCTCCTCTCGCCGTGTAGGTGCTTCTGTTTTGTGTTTGCAGCGTGCAGAGAAGCCCGCGTGCTTGCTGCTGCTTCCAGCAAGCCAAAACGCTTTTGCAGCCACTTTCCTGCCTTTTCCACAACAGGATCACTGTCTAGCTGATTTACAGTTGCCTCTGCGTAGAGCAGCTAGAGGAGCAGCTCTGCCGGCTTTCCTGTGCTTCTGCATAGCAGAGCTGTCAAGAACGAGAAGCTGCGTTTTGCCGAGAAAGCAGCGCTTCGCGGAAGCACAGCCAGCGGCGTCTTCGGTACAGCCGCAGCTTGTGCGGAGAAGCGAAAGAGAGCCGGGGAAGAACGTGGAAAGCCGAACTCGGTCGCTGCACGGGGGTGCTGGTGAACAGCTTCTGGTCACCTTGTAGAAACTCTCCCAGCACAGTGCAGAGTCCCCGTGGCTAGTTCCTTGAAATACCTTTCCTGGCAGCAGCCCAGAGCTGTACTGAGTGCAGCAGGTGTCAGGCAGTCTCCTCTCGCCGTGTAGGTGCTTCTGTTTTGTGTTTGCAGCGTGCAGAGAAGCCCGCGTGCTTGCTGCTGCTTCCAGCAAGCCAAAACGCTTTTGCAGCCACTTTCCTGCCTTTTCCACAACAGGATCACTGTCTAGCTGATTTACAGTTGCCTCTGCGTAGAGCAGCTAGAGGAGCAGCTCTGCCGGCTTTCCTGTGCTTCTGCATAGCAGAGCTGTCAAGAACGAGAAGCTGCGTTTTGCCGAGAAAGCAGCGCTTCGCGGAACCACAGCCAGCGGCGTCTTCGGTACAGCCGCAGCTTGTGCGGAGAAGCGAAAGAGAGCCGGGGAAGAACGTGGAAAGCCGAACTCGGTCGCTGCACGGGGGTGCTGGCGAACAGCTTCTGGTCACCTTGTAGAAACTCTCCCAGCACAGTGCAGAGTCCCCGTGGCTAGTTCCTTGAAATACCTTTCCTGGCAGCAGCCCAGAGCTGTACTGAGTGCAGCAGGTGTCAGGCAGTCTCCTCTCGCCGTGTAGGTGCTTCTGTTTTGTGTTTGCAGCGTGCAGAGAAGCCCGCGTGCTTGCTGCTGCTTCCAGCAAGCCAAAACGCTTTTGCAGCCACTTTCCTGCCTTTTCCACAACAGGATCACTGTCTAGCTGATTTACAGTTGCCTCTGCGTAGAGCAGCTAGAGGAGCAGCTCTGCCGGCTTTCCTGTGCTTCTGCATAGCAGAGCTGTCAAGAACGAGAAGCTGCGTTTTGCCGAGAAAGCAGCGCTTCGCGGAACCACAGCCAGCGGCGTCTTCGGTACAGCCGCAGCTTGTGCGGAGAAGCGAAAGAGAGCCGGGGAAGAACGTGGAAAGCCGAACTCGGTCGCTGCACGGGGGTGCTGGCGAACAGCTTCTGGTCACCTTGTAGAAACTGTCCCAGCACAGTGCAGAGTCCCCGTGGCTAGTTCCTTGAAATACCTTTCCTGGCAGCAGCCCAGAGCTGTACTGAGTGCAGCAGGTGTCAGGCAGTCTCCTCTCGCCGTGTAGGTGCTTCTGTTTTGTGTTTGCAGCGTGCAGAGAAGCCCGCGTGCTTGCTGCTGCTTCCAGCAGCCAAACGCTTTTGCAGCCACTTTCCTGCCTTTTCCACAACAGGATCACTGTCTAGCTGATTTACAGTTGCCTCTGCGTAAAGCAGCTAGAGGAGCAGCTCTGCCGGCTTTCCTGTGCTTCTGCATAGCAGAGCTGTCAAGAACGAGAAGCTGCGTTTTGCCGAGAAAGCAGCGCTTCGCGGAACCACAGCCAGCGGCGTCTTCGGTACAGCCGCAGCTTGTGCGGAGAAGCGAAAGAGAGCCGGGGAAGAACGTGGAAAGCCGAACTCGGTCGCTGCAAGCGGGTGCTGGCGAACAGCTTCTTGTCACCTTGTAGAAACTCTCCCAGCACAGTGCAGAGTCCCCGTGGCTAGTTCCTTGAAATACCTTTCCTGGCAGCAGCCCAGAGCTGTACTGAGTGCAGCAGGTGTCAGGCAGTCTCCTCTCGCCGTGTAGGTGCTTCTGTTTTGTGTTTGCAGCGTGCAGAGAAGCCCGCGTGCTTGCTGCTGCTTCCAGCAAGCCAAAACGCTTTTGCAGCCACTTTCCTGCCTTTTCCACAACAGGATCACTGTCTAGCTGATTTACAGTTGCCTCTGCGTAGAGCAGCTAGAGGAGCAGCTCTGCCGGCTTTCCTGTGCTTCTGCATAGCAGAGCTGTCAAGAACGAGAAGCTGCGTTTTGCCGAGAAAGCAGCGCTTCGCGGAACCACAGCCAGCGGCGTCTTCGGTACAGCCGCAGCTTGTGCGGAGAAGCGAAAGAGAGCCGGGGAAGAACGTGGAAAGCCGAACTCGGTCGCTGCACGGGGGTGCTGGCGAACAGCTTCTGGTCACCTTGTAGAAACTCTCCCAGCACAGTGCAGAGTCCCCGTGGCTAGTTCCTTGAAATACCTTTCCTGGCAGCAGCCCAGAGCTGTACTGAGTGCAGCAGGTGTCAGGCAGTATCCTCTCGCCGTGTAGGTGCTTCTGTTTTGTGTTTGCAGCGTGCAGAGAAGCCCGCGTGCTTGCTGCTGCTTCCAGCAAGCCAAAACGCTTTTGCAGCCACTTTCCTGCCTTTTCCACAACAGGATCACTGTCTAGCTGATTTACAGTTGCCTGTGCGTAGAGCAGCTAGAGGAGCAGCTCTGCCGGCTTTCCTGTGCTTCTGCATAGCAGAGCTGTCAAGAACGAGAAGCTGCGTTTTGCCGAGAAAGCAGCGCTTCGCGGAACCACAGCCAGCGGCGTCTTCGGTACAGCCGCAGCTTGTGCGGAGAAGCGAAAGAGAGCCGGGGAAGAACGTGGAAAGCCGAACTCGGTCGCTGCACGGGGGTGCTGGCGAACAGCTTCTGGTCACCTTGTAGAAACTGTCCCAGCACAGTGCAGAGTCCCCGTGGCTAGTTCCTTGAAATACCTTTCCTGGCAGCAGCCCAGAGCTGTACTGAGTGCAGCAGGTGTCAGGCAGTCTCCTCTCGCCGTGTAGGTGCTTCTGTTTTGTGTTTGCAGCGTGCAGAGAAGCCCGCGTGCTTGCTGCTGCTTCCAGCAGCCAAACGCTTTTGCAGCCACTTTCCTGCCTTTTCCACAACAGGATCACTGTCTAGCTGATTTACAGTTGCCTCTGCGTAAAGCAGCTAGAGGAGCAGCTCTGCCGGCTTTCCTGTGCTTCTGCATAGCAGAGCTGTCAAGAACGAGAAGCTGCGTTTTGCCGAGAAAGCAGCGCTTCGCGGAACCACAGCCAGCGGCGTCTTCGGTACAGCCGCAGCTTGTGCGGAGAAGCGAAAGAGAGCCGGGGAAGAACGTGGAAAGCCGAACTCGGTCGCTGCAAGCGGGTGCTGGCGAACAGCTTCTTGTCACCTTGTAGAAACTCTCCCAGCACAGTGCAGAGTCCCCGTGGCTAGTTCCTTGAAATACCTTTCCTGGCAGCAGCCCAGAGCTGTACTGAGTGCAGCAGGTGTCAGGCAGTCTCCTCTCGCCGTGTAGGTGCTTCTGTTTTGTGTTTGCAGCGTGCAGAGAAGCCCGCGTGCTTGCTGCTGCTTCCAGCAAGCCAAAACGCTTTTGCAGCCACTTTCCTGCCTTTTCCACAACAGGATCACTGTCTAGCTGATTTACAGTTGCCTCTGCGTAGAGCAGCTAGAGGAGCAGCTCTGCCGGCTTTCCTGTGCTTCTGCATAGCAGAGCTGTCAAGAACGAGAAGCTGCGTTTTGCCGAGAAAGCAGCGCTTCGCGGAACCACAGCCAGCGGCATCTTCGGTACAGCCGCAGCTTGTGCGGAGAAGCGAAAGAGAGCCGGGGAAGAACGTGGAAAGCCGAACTCGGTCGCTGCAAGCGGGTGCTGGCGAACAGCTTCTGGTCACCTTGTAGAAACTCTCCCAGCACAGTGCAGAGTCCCCGTGGCTAGTTCCTTGAAATACCTTTCCTGGCAGCAGCCCAGAGCTGTACTGAGTGCAGCAGGTGTCAGGCAGTATCCTCTCGCCGTGTAGGTGCTTCTGTTTTGTGTTTGCAGCGTGCAGAGAAGCCCGCGTGCTTGCTGCTGCTTCCAGCAAGCCAAAACGCTTTTGCAGCCACTTTCCTGCCTTTTCCACAACAGGATCACTGTCTAGCTGATTTACAGTTGCCTGTGCGTAGAGCAGCTAGAGGAGCAGCTCTGCCGGCTTTCCTGTGCTTCTGCATAGCAGAGCTGTCAAGAACGAGAAGCTGCGTTTTGCCGAGAAAGCAGCGCTTCGCGGAACCACAGCCAGCGGCGTCTTCGGTACAGCCGCAGCTTGTGCGGAGAAGCGAAAGAGAGCCGGGGAAGAACGTGGAAAGCCGAACTCGGTCGCTGCACGGGGGTGCTGGCGAACAGCTTCTGGTCACCTTGTAGAAACTGTCCCAGCACAGTGCAGAGTCCCCGTGGCTAGTTCCTTGAAATACCTTTCCTGGCAGCAGCCCAGAGCTGTACTGAGTGCAGCAGGTGTCAGGCAGTCTCCTCTCGCCGTGTAGGTGCTTCTGTTTTGTGTTTGCAGCGTGCAGAGAAGCCCGCGTGCTTGCTGCTGCTTCCAGCAAGCCAAAACGCTTTTGCAGCCACTTTCCTGCCTTTTCCACAACAGGATCACTGTCTAGCTGATTTACAGTTGCCTCTGCGTAGAGCAGCTAGAGGAGCAGCTCTGCCGGCTTTCCTGTGCTTCTGCACAGCAGAGCTGTCAAGAACGAGAAGCTGCGTTTTGCCGAGAAAGCAGCGCTTCGCGGAACCACAGCCAGCGGCGTCTTCGGTACAGCCGCAGCTTGTGCGGAGAAGCGAAAGAGAGCCGGGGAAGAACGTGGAAAGCCGAACTCGGTCGCTGCACGGGGGTGCTGGCGAACAGCTTCTTGTCACCTTGTAGAAACTCTCCCAGCACAGTGCAGAGTCCCCGTGGCTAGTTCCTTGAAATACCTTTCCTGGCAGCAGCCCAGAGCTGTACTGAGTGCAGCAGGTGTCAGGCAGTCTCCTCTCGCCGTGTAGGTGCTTCTGTTTTGTGTTTGCAGCGTGCAGAGAAGCCCGCGTGCTTGCTGCTGCTTCCAGCAAGCCAAAACGCTTTTGCAGCCACTTTCCTGCCTTTTCCACAACAGGATCACTGTCTAGCTGATTTACAGTTGCCTCTGCGTAGAGCAGCTAGAGGAGCAGCTCTGCCGGCTTTCCTGTGCTTCTGCATAGCAGAGCTGTCAAGAACGAGAAGCTGAGTTTTGCCGAGAAAGCAGCGCTTCGCGGAACCACAGCCAGCGGCGTCTTCGGTACAGCCGCAGCTTGTGCGGAGAAGCGAAAGAGAGCCGGGGAAGAACGTGGAAAGCCGAACTCGGTCGCTTCAAGCGGGTGCTGGCGAACAGCTTCTGGTCACCTTGTAGAAACTCTCCCAGCACAGCGCAGAGTCCCCGTGGCTAGTTCCTTGAAATACCTTTCCTGGCAGCAGCCCAGAGCTGTACTGAGTGCAGCAGGTGTCAGGCAGTCTCCTCTCGCCGTGTAGGTGCTTCTGTTTTGTGTTTGCAGCGTGCAGAGAAGCCCGCGTGCTTGCTGCTGCTTCCAGCAAGCCAAAACGCTTTTGCAGCCACTTTCCTGCCTTTTCCACAACAGGATCACTGTCTAGCTGATTTACAGTTGCCTCTGCGTAGAGCAGCTAGAGGAGCAGCTCTGCCGGCTTTCCTGTGCTTCTGCATAGCAGAGCTGTCAAGAACGAGAAGCTGCGTTTTGCCGAGAAAGCAGCGCTTCGCGGAACCACAGCCAGCGGCGTCTTCGGTACAGCCGCAGCTTGTGCGGAGAAGCGAAAGAGAGCCGGGGAAGAACGTGGAAAGCCGAACTCGGTCGCTGCACGGGGGTGCTGGTGAACAGCTTCTGGTCACCTTGTAGAAACTCTCCCAGCACAGTGCAGAGTCCCCGTGGCTAGTTCCTTGAAATACCTTTCCTGGCAGCAGCCCAGAGCTGTACTGAGTGCAGCAGGTGTCAGGCAGTCTCCTCTCGCCGTGTAGGTGCTTCTGTTTTGTGTTTGCAGCGTGCAGAGAAGCCCGCGTGCTTGCTGCTGCTTCCAGCAAGCCAAAACGCTTTTGCAGCCACTTTCCTGCCTTTTCCACAACAGGATCACTGTCTAGCTGATTTACAGTTGCCTCTGCGTAGAGCAGCTAGAGGAGCAGCTCTGCCGGCTTTCCTGTGCTTCTGCATAGCAGAGCTGTCAAGAACGAGAAGCTGAGTTTTGCCGAGAAAGCAGCGCTTCGCGGAACCACAGCCAGCGGCGTCTTCGGTACAGCCGCAGCTTGTGCGGAGAAGCGAAAGAGAGCCGGGGAAGAACGTGGAAAGCCGAACTCGGTCGCTTCAAGCGGGTGCTGGCGAACAGCTTCTGGTCACCTTGTAGAAACTCTCCCAGCACAGCGCAGAGTCCCCGTGGCTAGTTCCTTGAAATACCTTTCCTGGCAGCAGCCCAGAGCTGTACTGAGTGCAGCAGGTGTCAGGCAGTCTCCTCTCGCCGTGTAGGTGCTTCTGTTTTGTGTTTGCAGCGTGCAGAGAAGCCCGCGTGCTTGCTGCTGCTTCCAGCAAGCCAAAACGCTTTTGCAGCCACTTTCCTGCCTTTTCCACAACAGGATCACTGTCTAGCTGATTTACAGTTGCCTCTGCGTAGAGCAGCTAGAGGAGCAGCTCTGCCGGCTTTCCTGTGCTTCTGCATAGCAGAGCTGTCAAGAACGAGAAGCTGCGTTTTGCCGAGAAAGCAGCGCTTCGCGGAACCACAGCCAGCGGCGTCTTCGGTACAGCCGCAGCTTGTGCGGAGAAGCGAAAGAGAGCCGGGGAAGAACGTGGAAAGCCGAACTCGGTCGCTGCACGGGGGTGCTGGTGAACAGCTTCTGGTCACCTTGTAGAAACTCTCCCAGCACAGTGCAGAGTCCCCGTGGCTAGTTCCTTGAAATACCTTTCCTGGCAGCAGCCCAGAGCTGTACTGAGTGCAGCAGGTGTCAGGCAGTCTCCTCTCGCCGTGTAGGTGCTTCTGTTTTGTGTTTGCAGCGTGCAGAGAAGCCCGCGTGCTTGCTGCTGCTTCCAGCAAGCCAAAACGCTTTTGCAGCCACTTTCCTGCCTTTTCCACAACAGGATCACTGTCTAGCTGATTTACAGTTGCCTCTGCGTAGAGCAGCTAGAGGAGCAGCTCTGCCGGCTTTCCTGTGCTTCTGCATAGCAGAGCTGTCAAGAACGAGAAGCTGAGTTTTGCCGAGAAAGCAGCGCTTCGCGGAACCACAGCCAGCGGCGTCTTCGGTACAGCCGCAGCTTGTGCGGAGAAGCGAAAGAGAGCCGGGGAAGAACGTGGAAAGCCGAACTCGGTCGCTTCAAGCGGGTGCTGGCGAACAGCTTCTGGTCACCTTGTAGAAACTCTCCCAGCACAGCGCAGAGTCCCCGTGGCTAGTTCCTTGAAATACCTTTCCTGGCAGCAGCCCAGAGCTGTACTGAGTGCAGCAGGTGTCAGGCAGTCTCCTCTCGCCGTGTAGGTGCTTCTGTTTTGTGTTTGCAGCGTGCAGAGAAGCCCGCGTGCTTGCTGCTGCTTCCAGCAAGCCAAAACGCTTTTGCAGCCACTTTCCTGCCTTTTCCACAACAGGATCACTGTCTAGCTGATTTACAGTTGCCTCTGCGTAGAGCAGCTAGAGGAGCAGCTCTGCCGGCTTTCCTGTGCTTCTGCATAGCAGAGCTGTCAAGAACGAGAAGCTGCGTTTTGCCGAGAAAGCAGCGCTTCGCGGAACCACAGCCAGCGGCGTCTTCGGTACAGCCGCAGCTTGTGCGGAGAAGCGAAAGAGAGCCGGGGAAGAACGTGGAAAGCCGAACTCGGTCGCTGCACGGGGGTGCTGGTGAACAGCTTCTGGTCACCTTGTAGAAACTCTCCCAGCACAGTGCAGAGTCCCCGTGGCTAGTTCCTTGAAATACCTTTCCTGGCAGCAGCCCAGAGCTGTACTGAGTGCAGCAGGTGTCAGGCAGTCTCCTCTCGCCGTGTAGGTGCTTCTGTTTTGTGTTTGCAGCGTGCAGAGAAGCCCGCGTGCTTGCTGCTGCTTCCAGCAAGCCAAAACGCTTTTGCAGCCACTTTCCTGCCTTTTCCACAACAGGATCACTGTCTAGCTGATTTACAGTTGCCTCTGCGTAGAGCAGCTAGAGGAGCAGCTCTGCCGGCTTTCCTGTGCTTCTGCATAGCAGAGCTGTCAAGAACGAGAAGCTGCGTTTTGCCGAGAAAGCAGCGCTTCGCGGAACCACAGCCAGCGGCGTCTTCGGTACAGCCGCAGCTTGTGCGGAGAAGCGAAAGAGAGCCGGGGAAGAACGTGGAAAGCCGAACTCGGTCGCTGCACGGGGGTGCTGGCGAACAGCTTCTGGTCACCTTGTAGAAACTCTCCCAGCACAGTGCAGAGTCCCCGTGGCTAGTTCCTTGAAATACCTTTCCTGGCAGCAGCCCAGAGCTGTACTGAGTGCAGCAGGTGTCAGGCAGTATCCTCTCGCCGTGTAGGTGCTTCTGTTTTGTGTTTGCAGCGTGCAGAGAAGCCCGCGTGCTTGCTGCTGCTTCCAGCAAGCCAAAACGCTTTTGCAGCCACTTTCCTGCCTTTTCCACAACAGGATCACTGTCTAGCTGATTTACAGTTGCCTGTGCGTAGAGCAGCTAGAGGAGCAGCTCTGCCGGCTTTCCTGTGCTTCTGCATAGCAGAGCTGTCAAGAACGAGAAGCTGCGTTTTGCCGAGAAAGCAGCGCTTCGCGGAACCACAGCCAGCGGCGTCTTCGGTACAGCCGCAGCTTGTGCGGAGAAGCGAAAGAGAGCCGGGGAAGAACGTGGAAAGCCGAACTCGGTCGCTGCACGGGGGTGCTGGCGAACAGCTTCTGGTCACCTTGTAGAAACTGTCCCAGCACAGTGCAGAGTCCCCGTGGCTAGTTCCTTGAAATACCTTTCCTGGCAGCAGCCCAGAGCTGTACTGAGTGCAGCAGGTGTCAGGCAGTCTCCTCTCGCCGTGTAGGTGCTTCTGTTTTGTGTTTGCAGCGTGCAGAGAAGCCCGCGTGCTTGCTGCTGCTTCCAGCAGCCAAACGCTTTTGCAGCCACTTTCCTGCCTTTTCCACAACAGGATCACTGTCTAGCTGATTTACAGTTGCCTCTGCGTAAAGCAGCTAGAGGAGCAGCTCTGCCGGCTTTCCTGTGCTTCTGCATAGCAGAGCTGTCAAGAACGAGAAGCTGCGTTTTGCCGAGAAAGCAGCGCTTCGCGGAACCACAGCCAGCGGCGTCTTCGGTACAGCCGCAGCTTGTGCGGAGAAGCGAAAGAGAGCCGGGGAAGAACGTGGAAAGCCGAACTCGGTCGCTGCAAGCGGGTGCTGGCGAACAGCTTCTTGTCACCTTGTAGAAACTCTCCCAGCACAGTGCAGAGTCCCCGTGGCTAGTTCCTTGAAATACCTTTCCTGGCAGCAGCCCAGAGCTGTACTGAGTGCAGCAGGTGTCAGGCAGTCTCCTCTCGCCGTGTAGGTGCTTCTGTTTTGTGTTTGCAGCGTGCAGAGAAGCCCGCGTGCTTGCTGCTGCTTCCAGCAAGCCAAAACGCTTTTGCAGCCACTTTCCTGCCTTTTCCACAACAGGATCACTGTCTAGCTGATTTACAGTTGCCTCTGCGTAGAGCAGCTAGAGGAGCAGCTCTGCCGGCTTTCCTGTGCTTCTGCATAGCAGAGCTGTCAAGAACGAGAAGCTGCGTTTTGCCGAGAAAGCAGCGCTTCGCGGAACCACAGCCAGCGGCGTCTTCGGTACAGCCGCAGCTTGTGCGGAGAAGCGAAAGAGAGCCGGGGAAGAACGTGGAAAGCCGAACTCGGTCGCTGCACGGGGGTGCTGGCGAACAGCTTCTGGTCACCTTGTAGAAACTCTCCCAGCACAGCGCAGAGTCCCCGTGGCTAGTTCCTTGAAATACCTTTCCTGGCAGCAGCCCAGAGCTGTACTGAGTGCAGCAGGTGTCAGGCAGTATCCTCTCGCCGTGTAGGTGCTTCTGTTTTGTGTTTGCAGCGTGCAGAGAAGCCCGCGTGCTTGCTGCTGCTTCCAGCAAGCCAAAACGCTTTTGCAGCCACTTTCCTGCCTTTTCCACAACAGGATCACTCTCTAACTGATTTACAGTTGCCTGCGCGTAGAGCA
The DNA here is from genome assembly GCA_027886175.1 of Phylloscopus collybita. Classification (NCBI taxonomy): domain Eukaryota; kingdom Metazoa; phylum Chordata; class Aves; order Passeriformes; family Phylloscopidae; genus Phylloscopus; species Phylloscopus collybita. The sequence goes on from JAJNNQ010000335.1 coordinate 19,643, forward strand.
GCTAGAGGAGCAGCTCTGCCGGCTTTCCTGTGCTTCTGCATAGCAGAGCTGTCAAGAACGAGAAGCTGCGTTTTGCCGAGAAAGCAGCGCTTCGCGGAACCACAGCCAGCGGCGTCTTCGGTACAGCCGCAGCTTGTGCGGAGAAGCGAAAGAGAGCCGGGGAAGAACGTGGAAAGCCGAACTCGGTCGCTGCACGGGGGTGCTGGTGAACAGCTTCTGGTCACCTTGTAGAAACTCTCCCAGCACAGTGCAGAGTCCCCGTGGCTAGTTCCTTGAAATACCTTTCCTGGCAGCAGCCCAGAGCTGTACTGAGTGCAGCAGGTGTCAGGCAGTCTCCTCTCGCCGTGTAGGTGCTTCTGTTTTGTGTTTGCAGCGTGCAGAGAAGCCCGCGTGCTTGCTGCTGCTTCCAGCAAGCCAAAACGCTTTTGCAGCCACTTTCCTGCCTTTTCCACAACAGGATCACTGTCTAGCTGATTTACAGTTGCCTCTGCGTAGAGCAGCTAGAGGAGCAGCTCTGCCGGCTTTCCTGTGCTTCTGCATAGCAGAGCTGTCAAGAACGAGAAGCTGCGTTTTGCCGAGAAAGCAGCGCTTCGCGGAACCACAGCCAGCGGCGTCTTCGGTACAGCCGCAGCTTGTGCGGAGAAGCGAAAGAGAGCCGGGGAAGAACGTGGAAAGCCGAACTCGGTCGCTGCACGGGGGTGCTGGCGAACAGCTTCTGGTCACCTTGTAGAAACTCTCCCAGCACAGTGCAGAGTCCCCGTGGCTAGTTCCTTGAAATACCTTTCCTGGCAGCAGCCCAGAGCTGTACTGAGTGCAGCAGGTGTCAGGCAGTATCCTCTCGCCGTGTAGGTGCTTCTGTTTTGTGTTTGCAGCGTGCAGAGAAGCCCGCGTGCTTGCTGCTGCTTCCAGCAAGCCAAAACGCTTTTGCAGCCACTTTCCTGCCTTTTCCACAACAGGATCACTGTCTAGCTGATTTACAGTTGCCTGTGCGTAGAGCAGCTAGAGGAGCAGCTCTGCCGGCTTTCCTGTGCTTCTGCATAGCAGAGCTGTCAAGAACGAGAAGCTGCGTTTTGCCGAGAAAGCAGCGCTTCGCGGAACCACAGCCAGCGGCGTCTTCGGTACAGCCGCAGCTTGTGCGGAGAAGCGAAAGAGAGCCGGGGAAGAACGTGGAAAGCCGAACTCGGTCGCTGCACGGGGGTGCTGGCGAACAGCTTCTGGTCACCTTGTAGAAACTGTCCCAGCACAGTGCAGAGTCCCCGTGGCTAGTTCCTTGAAATACCTTTCCTGGCAGCAGCCCAGAGCTGTACTGAGTGCAGCAGGTGTCAGGCAGTCTCCTCTCGCCGTGTAGGTGCTTCTGTTTTGTGTTTGCAGCGTGCAGAGAAGCCCGCGTGCTTGCTGCTGCTTCCAGCAGCCAAACGCTTTTGCAGCCACTTTCCTGCCTTTTCCACAACAGGATCACTGTCTAGCTGATTTACAGTTGCCTCTGCGTAAAGCAGCTAGAGGAGCAGCTCTGCCGGCTTTCCTGTGCTTCTGCATAGCAGAGCTGTCAAGAACGAGAAGCTGCGTTTTGCCGAGAAAGCAGCGCTTCGCGGAACCACAGCCAGCGGCGTCTTCGGTACAGCCGCAGCTTGTGCGGAGAAGCGAAAGAGAGCCGGGGAAGAACGTGGAAAGCCGAACTCGGTCGCTGCAAGCGGGTGCTGGCGAACAGCTTCTTGTCACCTTGTAGAAACTCTCCCAGCACAGTGCAGAGTCCCCGTGGCTAGTTCCTTGAAATACCTTTCCTGGCAGCAGCCCAGAGCTGTACTGAGTGCAGCAGGTGTCAGGCAGTCTCCTCTCGCCGTGTAGGTGCTTCTGTTTTGTGTTTGCAGCGTGCAGAGAAGCCCGCGTGCTTGCTGCTGCTTCCAGCAAGCCAAAACGCTTTTGCAGCCACTTTCCTGCCTTTTCCACAACAGGATCACTGTCTAGCTGATTTACAGTTGCCTCTGCGTAGAGCAGCTAGAGGAGCAGCTCTGCCGGCTTTCCTGTGCTTCTGCATAGCAGAGCTGTCAAGAACGAGAAGCTGCGTTTTGCCGAGAAAGCAGCGCTTCGCGGAACCACAGCCAGCGGCATCTTCGGTACAGCCGCAGCTTGTGCGGAGAAGCGAAAGAGAGCCGGGGAAGAACGTGGAAAGCCGAACTCGGTCGCTGCAAGCGGGTGCTGGCGAACAGCTTCTGGTCACCTTGTAGAAACTCTCCCAGCACAGTGCAGAGTCCCCGTGGCTAGTTCCTTGAAATACCTTTCCTGGCAGCAGCCCAGAGCTGTACTGAGTGCAGCAGGTGTCAGGCAGTATCCTCTCGCCGTGTAGGTGCTTCTGTTTTGTGTTTGCAGCGTGCAGAGAAGCCCGCGTGCTTGCTGCTGCTTCCAGCAAGCCAAAACGCTTTTGCAGCCACTTTCCTGCCTTTTCCACAACAGGATCACTGTCTAGCTGATTTACAGTTGCCTGTGCGTAGAGCAGCTAGAGGAGCAGCTCTGCCGGCTTTCCTGTGCTTCTGCATAGCAGAGCTGTCAAGAACGAGAAGCTGCGTTTTGCCGAGAAAGCAGCGCTTCGCGGAACCACAGCCAGCGGCGTCTTCGGTACAGCCGCAGCTTGTGCGGAGAAGCGAAAGAGAGCCGGGGAAGAACGTGGAAAGCCGAACTCGGTCGCTGCACGGGGGTGCTGGCGAACAGCTTCTGGTCACCTTGTAGAAACTGTCCCAGCACAGTGCAGAGTCCCCGTGGCTAGTTCCTTGAAATACCTTTCCTGGCAGCAGCCCAGAGCTGTACTGAGTGCAGCAGGTGTCAGGCAGTCTCCTCTCGCCGTGTAGGTGCTTCTGTTTTGTGTTTGCAGCGTGCAGAGAAGCCCGCGTGCTTGCTGCTGCTTCCAGCAAGCCAAAACGCTTTTGCAGCCACTTTCCTGCCTTTTCCACAACAGGATCACTGTCTAGCTGATTTACAGTTGCCTCTGCGTAGAGCAGCTAGAGGAGCAGCTCTGCCGGCTTTCCTGTGCTTCTGCACAGCAGAGCTGTCAAGAACGAGAAGCTGCGTTTTGCCGAGAAAGCAGCGCTTCGCGGAACCACAGCCAGCGGCGTCTTCGGTACAGCCGCAGCTTGTGCGGAGAAGCGAAAGAGAGCCGGGGAAGAACGTGGAAAGCCGAACTCGGTCGCTGCACGGGGGTGCTGGCGAACAGCTTCTTGTCACCTTGTAGAAACTCTCCCAGCACAGTGCAGAGTCCCCGTGGCTAGTTCCTTGAAATACCTTTCCTGGCAGCAGCCCAGAGCTGTACTGAGTGCAGCAGGTGTCAGGCAGTCTCCTCTCGCCGTGTAGGTGCTTCTGTTTTGTGTTTGCAGCGTGCAGAGAAGCCCGCGTGCTTGCTGCTGCTTCCAGCAAGCCAAAACGCTTTTGCAGCCACTTTCCTGCCTTTTCCACAACAGGATCACTGTCTAGCTGATTTACAGTTGCCTCTGCGTAGAGCAGCTAGAGGAGCAGCTCTGCCGGCTTTCCTGTGCTTCTGCATAGCAGAGCTGTCAAGAACGAGAAGCTGAGTTTTGCCGAGAAAGCAGCGCTTCGCGGAACCACAGCCAGCGGCGTCTTCGGTACAGCCGCAGCTTGTGCGGAGAAGCGAAAGAGAGCCGGGGAAGAACGTGGAAAGCCGAACTCGGTCGCTTCAAGCGGGTGCTGGCGAACAGCTTCTGGTCACCTTGTAGAAACTCTCCCAGCACAGCGCAGAGTCCCCGTGGCTAGTTCCTTGAAATACCTTTCCTGGCAGCAGCCCAGAGCTGTACTGAGTGCAGCAGGTGTCAGGCAGTCTCCTCTCGCCGTGTAGGTGCTTCTGTTTTGTGTTTGCAGCGTGCAGAGAAGCCCGCGTGCTTGCTGCTGCTTCCAGCAAGCCAAAACGCTTTTGCAGCCACTTTCCTGCCTTTTCCACAACAGGATCACTGTCTAGCTGATTTACAGTTGCCTCTGCGTAGAGCAGCTAGAGGAGCAGCTCTGCCGGCTTTCCTGTGCTTCTGCATAGCAGAGCTGTCAAGAACGAGAAGCTGCGTTTTGCCGAGAAAGCAGAGCTTCGCGGAACCACAGCCAGCGGCGTCTTCGGTACAGCCGCAGCTTGTGCGGAGAAGCGAAAGAGAGCCGGGGAAGAACGTGGAAAGCCGAACTCGGTCGCTGCACGGGGGTGCTGGTGAACAGCTTCTGGTCACCTTGTAGAAACTCTCCCAGCACAGTGCAGAGTCCCCGTGGCTAGTTCCTTGAAATACCTTTCCTGGCAGCAGCCCAGAGCTGTACTGAGTGCAGCAGGTGTCAGGCAGTCTCCTCTCGCCGTGTAGGTGCTTCTGTTTTGTGTTTGCAGCGTGCAGAGAAGCCCGCGTGCTTGCTGCTGCTTCCAGCAAGCCAAAACGCTTTTGCAGCCACTTTCCTGCCTTTTCCACAACAGGATCACTGTCTAGCTGATTTACAGTTGCCTCTGCGTAGAGCAGCTAGAGGAGCAGCTCTGCCGGCTTTCCTGTGCTTCTGCATAGCAGAGCTGTCAAGAACGAGAAGCTGAGTTTTGCCGAGAAAGCAGCGCTTCGCGGAACCACAGCCAGCGGCGTCTTCGGTACAGCCGCAGCTTGTGCGGAGAAGCGAAAGAGAGCCGGGGAAGAACGTGGAAAGCCGAACTCGGTCGCTTCAAGCGGGTGCTGGCGAACAGCTTCTGGTCACCTTGTAGAAACTCTCCCAGCACAGCGCAGAGTCCCCGTGGCTAGTTCCTTGAAATACCTTTCCTGGCAGCAGCCCAGAGCTGTACTGAGTGCAGCAGGTGTCAGGCAGTCTCCTCTCGCCGTGTAGGTGCTTCTGTTTTGTGTTTGCAGCGTGCAGAGAAGCCCGCGTGCTTGCTGCTGCTTCCAGCAAGCCAAAACGCTTTTGCAGCCACTTTCCTGCCTTTTCCACAACAGGATCACTGTCTAGCTGATTTACAGTTGCCTCTGCGTAGAGCAGCTAGAGGAGCAGCTCTGCCGGCTTTCCTGTGCTTCTGCATAGCAGAGCTGTCAAGAACGAGAAGCTGCGTTTTGCCGAGAAAGCAGCGCTTCGCGGAACCACAGCCAGCGGCGTCTTCGGTACAGCCGCAGCTTGTGCGGAGAAGCGAAAGAGAGCCGGGGAAGAACGTGGAAAGCCGAACTCGGTCGCTGCACGGGGGTGCTGGTGAACAGCTTCTGGTCACCTTGTAGAAACTCTCCCAGCACAGTGCAGAGTCCCCGTGGCTAGTTCCTTGAAATACCTTTCCTGGCAGCAGCCCAGAGCTGTACTGAGTGCAGCAGGTGTCAGGCAGTCTCCTCTCGCCGTGTAGGTGCTTCTGTTTTGTGTTTGCAGCGTGCAGAGAAGCCCGCGTGCTTGCTGCTGCTTCCAGCAAGCCAAAACGCTTTTGCAGCCACTTTCCTGCCTTTTCCACAACAGGATCACTGTCTAGCTGATTTACAGTTGCCTCTGCGTAGAGCAGCTAGAGGAGCAGCTCTGCCGGCTTTCCTGTGCTTCTGCATAGCAGAGCTGTCAAGAACGAGAAGCTGCGTTTTGCCGAGAAAGCAGCGCTTCGCGGAACCACAGCCAGCGGCGTCTTCGGTACAGCCGCAGCTTGTGCGGAGAAGCGAAAGAGAGCCGGGGAAGAACGTGGAAAGCCGAACTCGGTCGCTGCACGGGGGTGCTGGCGAACAGCTTCTGGTCACCTTGTAGAAACTCTCCCAGCACAGTGCAGAGTCCCCGTGGCTAGTTCCTTGAAATACCTTTCCTGGCAGCAGCCCAGAGCTGTACTGAGTGCAGCAGGTGTCAGGCAGTCTCCTCTCGCCGTGTAGGTGCTTCTGTTTTGTGTTTGCAGCGTGCAGAGAAGCCCGCGTGCTTGCTGCTGCTTCCAGCAAGCCAAAACGCTTTTGCAGCCACTTTCCTGCCTTTTCCACAACAGGATCACTGTCTAGCTGATTTACAGTTGCCTGTGCGTAGAGCAGCTAGAGGAGCAGCTCTGCCGGCTTTCCTGTGCTTCTGCATAGCAGAGCTGTCAAGAACGAGAAGCTGCGTTTTGCCGAGAAAGCAGCGCTTCGCGGAACCACAGCCAGCGGCGTCTTCGGTACAGCCGCAGCTTGTGCGGAGAAGCGAAAGAGAGCCGGGGAAGAACGTGGAAAGCCGAACTCGGTCGCTGCACGGGGGTGCTGGCGAACAGCTTCTGGTCACCTTGTAGAAACTGTCCCAGCACAGTGCAGAGTCCCCGTGGCTAGTTCCTTGAAATACCTTTCCTGGCAGCAGCCCAGAGCTGTACTGAGTGCAGCAGGTGTCAGGCAGTCTCCTCTCGCCGTGTAGGTGCTTCTGTTTTGTGTTTGCAGCGTGCAGAGAAGCCCGCGTGCTTGCTGCTGCTTCCAGCAGCCAAACGCTTTTGCAGCCACTTTCCTGCCTTTTCCACAACAGGATCACTGTCTAGCTGATTTACAGTTGCCTCTGCGTAAAGCAGCTAGAGGAGCAGCTCTGCCGGCTTTCCTGTGCTTCTGCATAGCAGAGCTGTCAAGAACGAGAAGCTGCGTTTTGCCGAGAAAGCAGCGCTTCGCGGAACCACAGCCAGCGGCGTCTTCGGTACAGCCGCAGCTTGTGCGGAGAAGCGAAAGAGAGCCGGGGAAGAACGTGGAAAGCCGAACTCGGTCGCTGCACGGGGGTGCTGGCGAACAGCTTCTGGTCACCTTGTAGAAACTCTCCCAGCACAGCGCAGAGTCCCCGTGGCTAGTTCCTTGAAATACCTTTCCTGGCAGCAGCCCAGAGCTGTACTGAGTGCAGCAGGTGTCAGGCAGTATCCTCTCGCCGTGTAGGTGCTTCTGTTTTGTGTTTGCAGCGTGCAGAGAAGCCCGCGTGCTTGCTGCTGCTTCCAGCAAGCCAAAACGCTTTTGCAGCCACTTTCCTGCCTTTTCCACAACAGGATCACTCTCTAACTGATTTACAGTTGCCTGTGCGTAGAGCAGCTAGAGGAGCAGCTCTGCCGGCTTTCCTGTGCTTCTGCATAGCAGAGCTGTCAAGAACGAGAAGCTGCGTTTTGCCGAGAAAGCAGCGCTTCGCGGAACCACAGCCAGCGGCGTCTTCGGTACAGCCGCAGCTTGTGCGGAGAAGCGAAAGAGAGCCGGGGAAGAACGTGGAAAGCCGAACTCGGTCGCTGCACGGGGGTGCTGGTGAACAGCTTCTGGTCACCTTGTAGAAACTCTCCCAGCACAGTGCAGAGTCCCCGTGGCTAGTTCCTTGAAATACCTTTCCTGGCAGCAGCCCAGAGCTGTACTGAGTGCAGCAGGTGTCAGGCAGTCTCCTCTCGCCGTGTAGGTGCTTCTGTTTTGTGTTTGCAGCGTGCAGAGAAGCCCGCGTGCTTGCTGCTGCTTCCAGCAAGCCAAAACGCTTTTGCAGCCACTTTCCTGCCTTTTCCACAACAGGATCACTGTCTAGCTGATTTACAGTTGCCTCTGCGTAGAGCAGCTAGAGGAGCAGCTCTGCCGGCTTTCCTGTGCTTCTGCATAGCAGAGCTGTCAAGAACGAGAAGCTGCGTTTTGCCGAGAAAGCAGCGCTTCGCGGAACCACAGCCAGCGGCGTCTTCGGTACAGCCGCAGCTTGTGCGGAGAAGCGAAAGAGAGCCGGGGAAGAACGTGGAAAGCCGAACTCGGTCGCTGCACGGGGGTGCTGGCGAACAGCTTCTGGTCACCTTGTAGAAACTCTCCCAGCACAGTGCAGAGTCCCCGTGGCTAGTTCCTTGAAATACCTTTCCTGGCAGCAGCCCAGAGCTGTACTGAGTGCAGCAGGTGTCAGGCAGTATCCTCTCGCCGTGTAGGTGCTTCTGTTTTGTGTTTGCAGCGTGCAGAGAAGCCCGCGTGCTTGCTGCTGCTTCCAGCAAGCCAAAACGCTTTTGCAGCCACTTTCCTGCCTTTTCCACAACAGGATCACTGTCTAGCTGATTTACAGTTGCCTGTGCGTAGAGCAGCTAGAGGAGCAGCTCTGCCGGCTTTCCTGTGCTTCTGCATAGCAGAGCTGTCAAGAACGAGAAGCTGCGTTTTGCCGAGAAAGCAGCGCTTCGCGGAACCACAGCCAGCGGCGTCTTCGGTACAGCCGCAGCTTGTGCGGAGAAGCGAAAGAGAGCCGGGGAAGAACGTGGAAAGCCGAACTCGGTCGCTGCACGGGGGTGCTGGCGAACAGCTTCTGGTCACCTTGTAGAAACTGTCCCAGCACAGTGCAGAGTCCCCGTGGCTAGTTCCTTGAAATACCTTTCCTGGCAGCAGCCCAGAGCTGTACTGAGTGCAGCAGGTGTCAGGCAGTCTCCTCTCGCCGTGTAGGTGCTTCTGTTTTGTGTTTGCAGCGTGCAGAGAAGCCCGCGTGCTTGCTGCTGCTTCCAGCAGCCAAACGCTTTTGCAGCCACTTTCCTGCCTTTTCCACAACAGGATCACTGTCTAGCTGATTTACAGTTGCCTCTGCGTAAAGCAGCTAGAGGAGCAGCTCTGCCGGCTTTCCTGTGCTTCTGCATAGCAGAGCTGTCAAGAACGAGAAGCTGCGTTTTGCCGAGAAAGCAGCGCTTCGCGGAACCACAGCCAGCGGCGTCTTCGGTACAGCCGCAGCTTGTGCGGAGAAGCGAAAGAGAGCCGGGGAAGAACGTGGAAAGCCGAACTCGGTCGCTGCAAGCGGGTGCTGGCGAACAGCTTCTTGTCACCTTGTAGAAACTCTCCCAGCACAGTGCAGAGTCCCCGTGGCTAGTTCCTTGAAATACCTTTCCTGGCAGCAGCCCAGAGCTGTACTGAGTGCAGCAGGTGTCAGGCAGTCTCCTCTCGCCGTGTAGGTGCTTCTGTTTTGTGTTTGCAGCGTGCAGAGAAGCCCGCGTGCTTGCTGCTGCTTCCAGCAAGCCAAAACGCTTTTGCAGCCACTTTCCTGCCTTTTCCACAACAGGATCACTGTCTAGCTGATTTACAGTTGCCTCTGCGTAGAGCAGCTAGAGGAGCAGCTCTGCCGGCTTTCCTGTGCTTCTGCATAGCAGAGCTGTCAAGAACGAGAAGCTGCGTTTTGCCGAGAAAGCAGCGCTTCGCGGAACCACAGCCAGCGGCGTCTTCGGTACAGCCGCAGCTTGTGCGGAGAAGCGAAAGAGAGCCGGGGAAGAACGTGGAAAGCCGAACTCGGTCGCTGCACGGGGGTGCTGGCGAACAGCTTCTGGTCACCTTGTAGAAACTCTCCCAGCACAGTGCAGAGTCCCCGTGGCTAGTTCCTTGAAATACCTTTCCTGGCAGCAGCCCAGAGCTGTACTGAGTGCAGCAGGTGTCAGGCAGTATCCTCTCGCCGTGTAGGTGCTTCTGTTTTGTGTTTGCAGCGTGCAGAGAAGCCCGCGTGCTTGCTGCTGCTTCCAGCAAGCCAAAACGCTTTTGCAGCCACTTTCCTGCCTTTTCCACAACAGGATCACTGTCTAGCTGATTTACAGTTGCCTGTGCGTAGAGCAGCTAGAGGAGCAGCTCTGCCGGCTTTCCTGTGCTTCTGCATAGCAGAGCTGTCAAGAACGAGAAGCTGCGTTTTGCCGAGAAAGCAGCGCTTCGCGGAACCACAGCCAGCGGCGTCTTCGGTACAGCCGCAGCTTGTGCGGAGAAGCGAAAGAGAGCCGGGGAAGAACGTGGAAAGCCGAACTCGGTCGCTGCACGGGGGTGCTGGCGAACAGCTTCTGGTCACCTTGTAGAAACTGTCCCAGCACAGTGCAGAGTCCCCGTGGCTAGTTCCTTGAAATACCTTTCCTGGCAGCAGCCCAGAGCTGTACTGAGTGCAGCAGGTGTCAGGCAGTCTCCTCTCGCCGTGTAGGTGCTTCTGTTTTGTGTTTGCAGCGTGCAGAGAAGCCCGCGTGCTTGCTGCTGCTTCCAGCAAGCCAAAACGCTTTTGCAGCCACTTTCCTGCCTTTTCCACAACAGGATCACTGTCTAGCTGATTTACAGTTGCCTCTGCGTAGAGCAGCTAGAGGAGCAGCTCTGCCGGCTTTCCTGTGCTTCTGCATAGCAGAGCTGTCAAGAACGAGAAGCTGCGTTTTGCCGAGAAAGCAGCGCTTCGCGGAACCACAGCCAGCGGCGTCTTCGGTACAGCCGCAGCTTGTGCGGAGAAGCGAAAGAGAGCCGGGGAAGAACGTGGAAAGCCGAACTCGGTCGCTGCACGGGGGTGCTGGCGAACAGCTTCTGGTCACCTTGTAGAAACTCTCCCAGCACAGTGCAGAGTCCCCGTGGCTAGTTCCTTGAAATACCTTTCCTGGCAGCAGCCCAGAGCTGTACTGAGTGCAGCAGGTGTCAGGCAGTATCCTCTCGCCGTGTAGGTGCTTCTGTTTTGTGTTTGCAGCGTGCAGAGAAGCCCGCGTGCTTGCTGCTGCTTCCAGCAAGCCAAAACGCTTTTGCAGCCACTTTCCTGCCTTTTCCACAACAGGATCACTGTCTAGCTGATTTACAGTTGCCTCTGCGTAGAGCAGCTAGAGGAGCAGCTCTGCCGGCTTTCCTGTGCTTCTGCATAGCAGAGCTGTCAAGAACGAGAAGCTGCGTTTTGCCGAGAAAGCAGCGCTTCGCGGAACCACAGCCAGCGGCGTCTTCGGTACAGCCGCAGCTTGTGCGGAGAAGCGAAAGAGAGCCGGGGAAGAACGTGGAAAGCCGAACTCGGTCGCTGCACGGGGGTGCTGGCGAACAGCTTCTGGTCACCTTGTAGAAACTGTCCCAGCACAGTGCAGAGTCCCCGTGGCTAGTTCCTTGAAATACCTTTCCTGGCAGCAGCCCAGAGCTGTACTGAGTGCAGCAGGTGTCAGGCAGTCTCCTCTCGCCGTGTAGGTGCTTCTGTTTTGTGTTTGCAGCGTGCAGAGAAGCCCGCGTGCTTGCTGCTGCTTCCAGCAAGCCAAAACGCTTTTGCAGCCACTTTCCTGCCTTTTCCACAACAGGATCACTGTCTAGCTGATTTACAGTTGCCTCTGCGTAAAGCAGCTAGAGGAGCAGCTCTGCCGGCTTTCCTGTGCTTCTGCATAGCAGAGCTGTCAAGAACGAGAAGCTGCGTTTTGCCGAGAAAGCAGCGCTTCGCGGAACCACAGCCAGCGGCGTCTTCGGTACAGCCGCAGCTTGTGCGGAGAAGCGAAAGAGAGCCGGGGAAGAACGTGGAAAGCCGAACTCGGTCGCTGCACGGGGGTGCTGGCGAACAGCTTCTTGTCACCTTGTAGAAACTCTCCCAGCACAGTGCAGAGTCCCCGTGGCTAGTTCCTTGAAATACCTTTCCTGGCAGCAGCCCAGAGCTGTACTGAGTGCAGCAGGTGTCAGGCAGTCTCCTCTCGCCGTGTAGGTGCTTCTGTTTTGTGTTTGCAGCGTGCAGAGAAGCCCGCGTGCTTGCTGCTGCTTCCAGCAAGCCAAAACGCTTTTGCAGCCACTTTCCTGCCTTTTCCACAACAGGATCACTGTCTAGCTGATTTACAGTTGCCTCTGCGTAGAGCAGCTAGAGGAGCAGCTCTGCCGGCTTTCCTGTGCTTCTGCATAGCAGAGCTGTCAAGAACGAGAAGCTGCGTTTTGCCGAGAAAGCAGAGCTTCGCGGAACCACAGCCAGCGGCGTCTTCGGTACAGCCGCAGCTTGTGCGGAGAAGCGAAAGAGAGCCGGGGAAGAACGTGGAAAGCCGAACTCGGTCGCTGCACGGGGGTGCTGGTGAACAGCTTCTGGTCACCTTGTAGAAACTCTCCCAGCACAGTGCAGAGTCCCCGTGGCTAGTTCCTTGAAATACCTTTCCTGGCAGCAGCCCAGAGCTGTACTGAGTGCAGCAGGTGTCAGGCAGTCTCCTCTCGCCGTGTAGGTGCTTCTGTTTTGTGTTTGCAGCGTGCAGAGAAGCCCGCGTGCTTGCTGCTGCTTCCAGCAAGCCAAAACGCTTTTGCAGCCACTTTCCTGCCTTTTCCACAACAGGATCACTGTCTAGCTGATTTACAGTTGCCTCTGCGTAGAGCAGCTAGAGGAGCAGCTCTGCCGGCTTTCCTGTGCTTCTGCATAGCAGAGCTGTCAAGAACGAGAAGCTGAGTTTTGCCGAGAAAGCAGCGCTTCGCGGAACCACAGCCAGCGGCGTCTTCGGTACAGCCGCAGCTTGTGCGGAGAAGCGAAAGAGAGCCGGGGAAGAACGTGGAAAGCCGAACTCGGTCGCTTCAAGCGGGTGCTGGCGAACAGCTTCTGGTCACCTTGTAGAAACTCTCCCAGCACAGCGCAGAGTCCCCGTGGCTAGTTCCTTGAAATACCTTTCCTGGCAGCAGCCCAGAGCTGTACTGAGTGCAGCAGGTGTCAGGCAGTCTCCTCTCGCCGTGTAGGTGCTTCTGTTTTGTGTTTGCAGCGTGCAGAGAAGCCCGCGTGCTTGCTGCTGCTTCCAGCAAGCCAAAACGCTTTTGCAGCCACTTTCCTGCCTTTTCCACAACAGGATCACTGTCTAGCTGATTTACAGTTGCCTCTGCGTAGAGCAGCTAGAGGAGCAGCTCTGCCGGCTTTCCTGTGCTTCTGCATAGCAGAGCTGTCAAGAACGAGAAGCTGCGTTTTGCCGAGAAAGCAGCGCTTCGCGGAACCACAGCCAGCGGCGTCTTCGGTACAGCCGCAGCTTGTGCGGAGAAGCGAAAGAGAGCCGGGGAAGAACGTGGAAAGCCGAACTCGGTCGCTGCACGGGGGTGCTGGTGAACAGCTTCTGGTCACCTTGTAGAAACTCTCCCAGCACAGTGCAGAGTCCCCGTGGCTAGTTCCTTGAAATACCTTTCCTGGCAGCAGCCCAGAGCTGTACTGAGTGCAGCAGGTGTCAGGCAGTCTCCTCTCGCCGTGTAGGTGCTTCTGTTTTGTGTTTGCAGCGTGCAGAGAAGCCCGCGTGCTTGCTGCTGCTTCCAGCAAGCCAAAACGCTTTTGCAGCCACTTTCCTGCCTTTTCCACAACAGGATCACTGTCTAGCTGATTTACAGTTGCCTCTGCGTAGAGCAGCTAGAGGAGCAGCTCTGCCGGCTTTCCTGTGCTTCTGCATAGCAGAGCTGTCAAGAACGAGAAGCTGCGTTTTGCCGAGAAAGCAGCGCTTCGCGGAACCACAGCCAGCGGCGTCTTCGGTACAGCCGCAGCTTGTGCGGAGAAGCGAAAGAGAGCCGGGGAAGAACGTGGAAAGCCGAACTCGGTCGCTGCACGGGGGTGCTGGCGAACAGCTTCTGGTCACCTTGTAGAAACTCTCCCAGCACAGTGCAGAGTCCCCGTGGCTAGTTCCTTGAAATACCTTTCCTGGCAGCAGCCCAGAGCTGTACTGAGTGCAGCAGGTGTCAGGCAGTATCCTCTCGCCGTGTAGGTGCTTCTGTTTTGTGTTTGCAGCGTGCAGAGAAGCCCGCGTGCTTGCTGCTGCTTCCAGCAAGCCAAAACGCTTTTGCAGCCACTTTCCTGCCTTTTCCACAACAGGATCACTGTCTAGCTGATTTACAGTTGCCTGTGCGTAGAGCAGCTAGAGGAGCAGCTCTGCCGGCTTTCCTGTGCTTCTGCATAGCAGAGCTGTCAAGAACGAGAAGCTGCGTTTTGCCGAGAAAGCAGCGCTTCGCGGAACCACAGCCAGCGGCGTCTTCGGTACAGCCGCAGCTTGTGCGGAGAAGCGAAAGAGAGCCGGGGAAGAACGTGGAAAGCCGAACTCGGTCGCTGCACGGGGGTGCTGGCGAACAGCTTCTGGTCACCTTGTAGAAACTGTCCCAGCACAGTGCAGAGTCCCCGTGGCTAGTTCCTTGAAATACCTTTCCTGGCAGCAGCCCAGAGCTGTACTGAGTGCAGCAGGTGTCAGGCAGTCTCCTCTCGCCGTGTAGGTGCTTCTGTTTTGTGTTTGCAGCGTGCAGAGAAGCCCGCGTGCTTGCTGCTGCTTCCAGCAGCCAAACGCTTTTGCAGCCACTTTCCTGCCTTTTCCACAACAGGATCACTGTCTAGCTGATTTACAGTTGCCTCTGCGTAAAGCAGCTAGAGGAGCAGCTCTGCCGGCTTTCCTGTGCTTCTGCATAGCAGAGCTGTCAAGAACGAGAAGCTGCGTTTTGCCGAGAAAGCAGCGCTTCGCGGAACCACAGCCAGCGGCGTCTTCGGTACAGCCGCAGCTTGTGCGGAGAAGCGAAAGAGAGCCGGGGAAGAACGTGGAAAGCCGAACTCGGTCGCTGCACGGGGGTGCTGGCGAACAGCTTCTGGTCACCTTGTAGAAACTCTCCCAGCACAGCGCAGAGTCCCCGTGGCTAGTTCCTTGAAATACCTTTCCTGGCAGCAGCCCAGAGCTGTACTGAGTGCAGCAGGTGTCAGGCAGTATCCTCTCGCCGTGTAGGTGCTTCTGTTTTGTGTTTGCAGCGTGCAGAGAAGCCCGCGTGCTTGCTGCTGCTTCCAGCAAGCCAAAACGCTTTTGCAGCCACTTTCCTGCCTTTTCCACAACAGGATCACTCTCTAACTGATTTACAGTTGCCTGTGCGTAGAGCAGCTAGAGGAGCAGCTCTGCCGGCTTTCCTGTGCTTCTGCATAGCAGAGCTGTCAAGAACGAGAAGCTGCGTTTTGCCGAGAAAGCAGCGCTTCGCGGAACCACAGCCAGCGGCGTCTTCGGTACAGCCGCAGCTTGTGCGGAGAAGCGAAAGAGAGCCGGGGAAGAACGTGGAAAGCCGAACTCGGTCGCTGCACGGGGGTGCTGGTGAACAGCTTCTGGTCACCTTGTAGAAACTCTCCCAGCACAGTGCAGAGTCCCCGTGGCTAGTTCCTTGAAATACCTTTCCTGGCAGCAGCCCAGAGCTGTACTGAGTGCAGCAGGTGTCAGGCAGTCTCCTCTCGCCGTGTAGGTGCTTCTGTTTTGTGTTTGCAGCGTGCAGAGAAGCCCGCGTGCTTGCTGCTGCTTCCAGCAAGCCAAAACGCTTTTGCAGCCACTTTCCTGCCTTTTCCACAACAGGATCACTGTCTAGCTGATTTACAGTTGCCTCTGCGTAGAGCAGCTAGAGGAGCAGCTCTGCCGGCTTTCCTGTGCTTCTGCATAGCAGAGCTGTCAAGAACGAGAAGCTGCGTTTTGCCGAGAAAGCAGCGCTTCGCGGAACCACAGCCAGCGGCGTCTTCGGTACAGCCGCAGCTTGTGCGGAGAAGCGAAAGAGAGCCGGGGAAGAACGTGGAAAGCCGAACTCGGTCGCTGCACGGGGGTGCTGGTGAACAGCTTCTGGTCACCTTGTAGAAACTCTCCCAGCACAGTGCAGAGTCCCCGTGGCTAGTTCCTTGAAATACCTTTCCTGGCAGCAGCCCAGAGCTGTACTGAGTGCAGCAGGTGTCAGGCAGTCTCCTCTCGCCGTGTAGGTGCTTCTGTTTTGTGTTTGCAGCGTGCAGAGAAGCCCGCGTGCTTGCTGCTGCTTCCAGCAAGCCAAAACGCTTTTGCAGCCACTTTCCTGCCTTTTCCACAACAGGATCACTGTCTAGCTGATTTACAGTTGCCTCTGCGTAGAGCAGCTAGAGGAGCAGCTCTGCCGGCTTTCCTGTGCTTCTGCATAGCAGAGCTGTCAAGAACGAGAAGCTGCGTTTTGCCGAGAAAGCAGCGCTTCGCGGAACCACAGCCAGCGGCGTCTTCGGTACAGCCGCAGCTTGTGCGGAGAAGCGAAAGAGAGCCGGGGAAGAACGTGGAAAGCCGAACTCGGTCGCTGCACGGGGGTGCTGGCGAACAGCTTCTGGTCACCTTGTAGAAACTCTCCCAGCACAGTGCAGAGTCCCCGTGGCTAGTTCCTTGAAATACCTTTCCTGGCAGCAGCCCAGAGCTGTACTGAGTGCAGCAGGTGTCAGGCAGTATCCTCTCGCCGTGTAGGTGCTTCTGTTTTGTGTTTGCAGCGTGCAGAGAAGCCCGCGTGCTTGCTGCTGCTTCCAGCAAGCCAAAACGCTTTTGCAGCCACTTTCCTGCCTTTTCCACAACAGGATCACTGTCTAGCTGATTTACAGTTGCCTGTGCGTAGAGCAGCTAGAGGAGCAGCTCTGCCGGCTTTCCTGTGCTTCTGCATAGCAGAGCTGTCAAGAACGAGAAGCTGCGTTTTGCCGAGAAAGCAGCGCTTCGCGGAACCACAGCCAGCGGCGTCTTCGGTACAGCCGCAGCTTGTGCGGAGAAGCGAAAGAGAGCCGGGGAAGAACGTGGAAAGCCGAACTCGGTCGCTGCACGGGGGTGCTGGCGAACAGCTTCTGGTCACCTTGTAGAAACTGTCCCAGCACAGTGCAGAGTCCCCGTGGCTAGTTCCTTGAAATACCTTTCCTGGCAGCAGCCCAGAGCTGTACTGAGTGCAGCAGGTGTCAGGCAGTCTCCTCTCGCCGTGTAGGTGCTTCTGTTTTGTGTTTGCAGCGTGCAGAGAAGCCCGCGTGCTTGCTGCTGCTTCCAGCAGCCAAACGCTTTTGCAGCCACTTTCCTGCCTTTTCCACAACAGGATCACTGTCTAGCTGATTTACAGTTGCCTCTGCGTAAAGCAGCTAGAGGAGCAGCTCTGCCGGCTTTCCTGTGCTTCTGCATAGCAGAGCTGTCAAGAACGAGAAGCTGCGTTTTGCCGAGAAAGCAGCGCTTCGCGGAACCACAGCCAGCGGCGTCTTCGGTACAGCCGCAGCTTGTGCGGAGAAGCGAAAGAGAGCCGGGGAAGAACGTGGAAAGCCGAACTCGGTCGCTGCACGGGGGTGCTGGCGAACAGCTTCTGGTCACCTTGTAGAAACTCTCCCAGCACAGCGCAGAGTCCCCGTGGCTAGTTCCTTGAAATACCTTTCCTGGCAGCAGCCCAGAGCTGTACTGAGTGCAGCAGGTGTCAGGCAGTATCCTCTCGCCGTGTAGGTGCTTCTGTTTTGTGTTTGCAGCGTGCAGAGAAGCCCGCGTGCTTGCTGCTGCTTCCAGCAAGCCAAAACGCTTTTGCAGCCACTTTCCTGCCTTTTCCACAACAGGATCACTCTCTAACTGATTTACAGTTGCCTGTGCGTAGAGCAGCTAGAGGAGCAGCTCTGCCGGCTTTCCTGTGCTTCTGCATAGCAGAGCTGTCAAGAACGAGAAGCTGCGTTTTGCCGAGAAAGCAGCGCTTCGCGGAACCACAGCCAGCGGCGTCTTCGGTACAGCCGCAGCTTGTGCGGAGAAGCGAAAGAGAGCCGGGGAAGAACGTGGAAAGCCGAACTCGGTCGCTGCACGGGGGTGCTGGTGAACAGCTTCTGGTCACCTTGTAGAAACTCTCCCAGCACAGTGCAGAGTCCCCGTGGCTAGTTCCTTGAAATACCTTTCCTGGCAGCAGCCCAGAGCTGTACTGAGTGCAGCAGGTGTCAGGCAGTCTCCTCTCGCCGTGTAGGTGCTTCTGTTTTGTGTTTGCAGCGTGCAGAGAAGCCCGCGTGCTTGCTGCTGCTTCCAGCAAGCCAAAACGCTTTTGCAGCCACTTTCCTGCCTTTTCCACAACAGGATCACTGTCTAGCTGATTTACAGTTGCCTCTGCGTAGAGCAGCTAGAGGAGCAGCTCTGCCGGCTTTCCTGTGCTTCTGCATAGCAGAGCTGTCAAGAACGAGAAGCTGCGTTTTGCCGAGAAAGCAGCGCTTCGCGGAACCACAGCCAGCGGCGTCTTCGGTACAGCCGCAGCTTGTGCGGAGAAGCGAAAGAGAGCCGGGGAAGAACGTGGAAAGCCGAACTCGGTCGCTGCACGGGGGTGCTGGCGAACAGCTTCTGGTCACCTTGTAGAAACTCTCCCAGCACAGTGCAGAGTCCCCGTGGCTAGTTCCTTGAAATACCTTTCCTGGCAGCAGCCCAGAGCTGTACTGAGTGCAGCAGGTGTCAGGCAGTATCCTCTCGCCGTGTAGGTGCTTCTGTTTTGTGTTTGCAGCGTGCAGAGAAGCCCGCGTGCTTGCTGCTGCTTCCAGCAAGCCAAAACGCTTTTGCAGCCACTTTCCTGCCTTTTCCACAACAGGATCACTGTCTAGCTGATTTACAGTTGCCTGTGCGTAGAGCAGCTAGAGGAGCAGCTCTGCCGGCTTTCCTGTGCTTCTGCATAGCAGAGCTGTCAAGAACGAGAAGCTGCGTTTTGCCGAGAAAGCAGCGCTTCGCGGAACCACAGCCAGCGGCGTCTTCGGTACAGCCGCAGCTTGTGCGGAGAAGCGAAAGAGAGCCGGGGAAGAACGTGGAAAGCCGAACTCGGTCGCTGCACGGGGGTGCTGGCGAACAGCTTCTGGTCACCTTGTAGAAAACTGTCCCAGCACAGTGCAGAGTCCCCCGTGGGCTAGTTCCTTGAAATACCTTTCCTGGCAGCAGCCCAGAGCTGTACTGAGTGCAGCAGGTGTCAGGCAGTCTCCTCTCGCCGTGTAGGGTGCTTCTGTTTTGTGTTTGCAGCGTGCAGAGAAGCCCGCGTGCTTGCTGCTGCTTCCAGCAGCCAAACGCTTTTGCAGCCACTTTCCTGCCTTTTCCACAACAGGATCACTGTCTAGCTGATTTACAGTTGCCCTCTGCGTAAAGCAGCTAGAGGAGCAGCTCTGCCGGCTTTCCGTGTGCTTCTGCATAGCAGAGCTGTCAAGAACGAGAAGCTGCGTTTTGCCGAGAAAGCAGCGCTTCGCGGAACCACAGCCAGCGGCGGTCTTCGGTACAGCCGCAGCTTGTGCGGAGAAGCGAAAGAGAGCCGGGGAAGAACGTGGTGAAAGCCGAACTCGGTCGCTGCAAGCGGGTGCTGGCGAACAGCTTCTTGTCACCTTGTAGAAACTCTCCCAGCACAGTGCAGAGTCCCCGTGGCTAGTTCCTTGAAATACCTTTCCTGGCAGCAGCCCAGAGCTGTACTGAGTGCAGCAGGTGTCAGGCAGTCTCCTCTCGCCGTGTAGGTGCTTCTGTTTTGTGTTTGCAGCGTGCAGAGAAGCCCGCGTGCTTGCTGCTGCTTCCAGCAAGCCAAAACGCTTTTGCAGCCACTTTCCTGCCTTTTCCACAACAGGATCACTGTCTAGCTGATTTACAGTTGCCTCTGCGTAGAGCAGCTAGAGGAGCAGCTCTGCCGGCTTTCCTGTGCTTCTGCATAGCAGAGCTGTCAAGAACGAGAAGCTGCGTTTTGCCGAGAAAGCAGCGCTTCGCGGAACCACAGCCAGCGGCGTCTTCGGTACAGCCGCAGCTTGTGCGGAGAAGCGAAAGAGAGCCGGGGAAGAACGTGGAAAGCCGAACTCGGTCGCTGCACGGGGGTGCTGGCGAACAGCTTCCTGGTCACCTTGTAGAAACTCTCCCAGCACAGTGCAGAGTCCCCGTGGCTAGTTCCTTGAAATACCTTTCCTGGCAGCAGCCCAGAGCTGTACTGAGTGCAGCAGGTGTCAGGCAGTATCCTCTCGCCGTGTAGGTGCTTCTGTTTTGTGTTTGCAGCGTGCAGAGAAGCCCGCGGTGCTTGCTGCTGCTTCAGCAAGCCAAAACGCTTTTGCAGCCACCTTTCCTGCCTTTTCCACAACAGGATCACTGTCTAGCTGATTTACAGTTGCCTGTGCGTAGAGCAGCTAGAGGAGCAGCTCTGCCGGCTTTCCTGTGCTTCTGCATAGCAGAGCTGTCAAGAACGAGAAGCTGCGTTTTGCCGAGAAAGCAGCGCTTCGCGGAACCACAGCCAGCGGCGTCTTCGGTACAGCCGCAGCTTGTGCGGAGAAGCGAAAGAGAGCCGGGGAAGAACGTGGAAAGCCGAACTCGGTCGCTGCACGGGGGTGCTGGCGAACAGCTTCTGGTCACCTTGTAGAAACTGTCCCAGCACAGTGCAGAGTCCCCGTGGCTAGTTCCTTGAAATACCTTTCCTGGCAGCAGCCCAGAGCTGTACTGAGTGCAGCAGGTGTCAGGCAGTCTCCTCTCGCCGTGTAGGTGCTTCTGTTTTGTGTTTGCAGCGTGCAGAGAAGCCCGCGTGCTTGCTGCTGCTTCCAGCAAGCCAAAACGCTTTTGCAGCCACTTTCCTGCCTTTTCCACAACAGGATCACTGTCTAGCTGATTTACAGTTGCCTCTGCGTAGAGCAGCTAGAGGAGCAGCTCTGCCGGCTTTCCTGTGCTTCTGCATAGCAGAGCTGTCAAGAACGAGAAGCTGCGTTTTGCCGAGAAAGCAGCGCTTCGCGGAACCACAGCCAGCGGCGTCTTCGGTACAGCCGCAGCTTGTGCGGAGAAGCGAAAGAGAGCCGGGGAAGAACGTGGAAAGCCGAACTCGGTCGCTGCACGGGGGGTGCTGGCGAACAGCTTCTGGTCACCTTGTAGAAACTCTCCCAGCACAGTGCAGAGTCCCCGTGGCTAGTTCCTTGAAATACCTTTCCTGGCAGCAGCCCAGAGCT
>JAJNNQ010000336.1:0-37997 GCA_027886175.1 Phylloscopus collybita
GCAGCTCGGCCGGCAGGCTGGGGATGCTGTCCACGCGTCCGTCCTGCAGGTCCAGCATGGAGACGCTCTTGCCGACCCCCAGGGCGCCGCCGCGGCCGCCCTCGGGCTCGGTCAGGTCGGAGCTGCTGGTGCAGTAGGCGGGAGAGGAGCGGGCCAGCGGAGGGCGGCTGAGGACCAGCACCTCCGGGGGACCCTTCTCCTGCGGCGGGAGGGCAGGCGGGGCACTTCCATGGAGCTGCGGTGGGAGGGAGGGGTGCGGGGGGGTGGGATATGGGGGTGGGGGGTGGGGAATGGGGTGGGATGTGGGGTGGGATGTGGGGTGGGATGGGGGAAATGGGGTGGATGTGGGGTGGGGATGTGGGGCGGGATGGTGGAAATGGGGGGGATGTGGGGTGGGATGTGGGTGGGATGTGGGGTGGGATGGTGGGAAATGGGGGGGATGTGGGGTTGGGGTATGGGGTGGGATGGGGGGTGAATGGGGCGGGATGTGGGGCGAGATGTGGGGTGAAAGGGGGTGGATGTGGGTGGGAATGAGGCGGGATGTGGGGGGTGGGAATGGGGTGTGGGATTGGGGGAAATGGGGTGGGATATGGGGTAAAAGGGGAGTGAATCGGGCAGGATGTGGGTTGGGATACGGGGCGGGATGTGGGGTGAGATGTGGAGTGGGATGGGGGGAATGGGGTGGGATGGGGGGGTGGGATGGGGGGGTGGGATATGGGGCAGGATGTGAGGTCAATGGGGGTGGGATGGGGGAATGGGTGGGAATGGGGTGCGGTGTGGGGTGAAAAGGCGTGGGATGTGGGGGGTGGGATGTGGGGCGGGATATGGGGGTGGGATGTGGGGCAGGAGGTGGCGGGATATAGGGTGGGATGGGGGGAAAGGGGGGGTGAATGGGGAGTGAATGGGTGGGATATGGGGCAGGATGTGGGGTGAATGGGGGGTGGGATTCGGGGTGAAAGGGGGTGGGATATGGGGTGAGGTGAATGGGGGGTGGGATGTGGGGGGCAGGATGTGGGTGGGATGTGGGGTGGGATGTGGGTGAAAGGGGGTGGATGTGGGGGCGGGATTGGGACAGGATGGGGGGTGAGATGTAGGGTGGGATATGGAATGGGGGTGGGGGGTGGGGTGAATGGGGAATGAATGGGGTGGGATGTGGGGTGGGATGTGGGGGGCAGGATGGGGGGTGAAAGGGGGTGGATGTGGTGTCAATGGGGGGTGGGATGTGGGGTGAATGGGGGGTGGGATATGGGGCAGGATGTGGGATGGGGAGAATGGGGTGGGATGTGAGTGGGATGTGGGTGGGATGTGGGTGAATGGGGGGTGGGATATGGGGCAGGATGTGGGATGGGGAGAATGGGGTGGATGTGGGGGGTGGGATGGGGGGAAATGGGGGGCGGGATGTGGGGCAGGATGTGGGGTGGAGGGGGGGTGGGATGTGGGGCAGGATGGGGGGAATGGGGTGGGATGTGGGGGTGGGATGTGGGCGGGATGTGGGAATGGGGGTGGGATATGGGGTGGGATGGGGGGTGGGATGTGGGATGAATGGGGGGGTGGGATGGGGGGGATGTGGGAAAATGGGGGGTGGATGTGGGGTGGGGTATGGGGGGAAATGGGGTGGGATGTGGGGTGAAAGGGTGTGGGTGGGATATGGGGCAGGATGTGGGGTAGGATGGGGAGAATGGGGTGGGATGTAGGATGGGATGTGGGGTGAATGGGAGGCCAGGATGGGGGGAAATGGGGCGGATGTGGGGTGGGATGTGGGGCGGGATGGGGGGAATGGGGTGGGATGTGGGGGGTGGGATGGGGGGTGAAAAGGATGGGATGTGGGGCAGGATGGGGGGTGAGATGTAGGGTGAGATATGGGAATGGGGGTGGGATGGGAGGGGCGGGATGTGGGGTGCAGGATGGGGGGTGAAAGGGGGTGGATGTGGGGTCAATGGGGGGTGGGATGTGGGATGTGGGGCGGGATGTGGGGTGAATGGGGGGCGGGATGGGGTGGATGGGGTAGGATGGGGAAATGGGGTGGGATGTGGGGCGGGAAAAGGGGTGGGATGGTGGGAATGGGGGGTGGGATGTGGGGGGTGGATGTGGGGTGGGATGGGGGACGGGATGTGGGGACGGGGGTGGGATATGGGGTGGGATGTGGGGTGAAGGGTGTAGGATGTGGGGGGTGGGATGTGGGGTGGGATGGTGGGAAATGGGGGGTGGGATGTGGGGGTGGGATGTGGGGTGAGATGTGGGCGGGATGTGGGAATGGGGGTGGATATGGGGTGGGATGTGGGGTGAAAGGGTGTAGGATGTGGGGGGTGGGATGTGGGGTGGGATGGTGGGAAATGGGGGGTGGGATGTGGGGTGAATGGGGGGTGGGATATGGGGCAGGATGTAGGGTGGGATGGGGAGAATGGGGAGGGATGTGGGGCGGGATGTGGGGTGAAAGGGGGCGGGATTGTGGGGGTGGGGTGTGGGGTGAATGGGGAATGAATGGGGTGGGATGTGGGGAAATGGGGGGTGGGATGGGGGGAAATGGGGCGTGGGGAATGGGGATATGGGGTGAAGTGAGGGGTGGGATGTGGGGTGAATGGGGGGCGGGATGTGGGGCAGATGTGTGGGGTGAGATGTGGGAATGGGGGGCGGGATGTGGGGCAGGATATGGGGCGGGATGTGTGGGGTGAGATGTGGGGTGGGATGGGGGGTGGGATGGGGGGCAGGATGTGGGGTGGGATGTGGGGCAGGATATGGGGTGGGATGTGTGGGGCGGGATGTGGGGTGAATGGGGAATGAATGGGGCGGGATGTGGGAATGGGGGTGGGATGTGGGGCAGGATGTAGGGTGGGATGGGGAGCATGGGGCAGGATGTGGGGCGGGATGTGTGGGGTGAGATGTGGGGCGGGATATGGGGTCAATGGGGGTGGATGGGGGGTGGGGAGCACAGACGGGACGGGGCGTTGGACACGGCCCCAAATCCCCTCAGGAATCGCCCGCGGCCAAACCCCAAAAACCCCAAAAACCCCAAAACCCCAAAATCCCAAACCCCCAAACCCCAAAACCCCAAACCCCAAATCCCCAAACCCCAAACCCCAAATCCCAAAAACCCCAAACCCCAAAATCCCAAAACCCCAAAATCCAAACCCCAAACCCCAAAAACCCAAATCCCAAAACCCAAACCCAAAAACCCCCAAACCCCAAACCCCAAAATCCCAAAACCCAAATCCCAAACCCCAAAATCCCAAATCCCAAAAACCCCAAAACCCAAAATCCCAAAACCAACCCCAAATCCCAACCCCCAAAATCCCAAACCCCAAAATCCCAAATCCCAAAATCCCAAATCCCAAAATCCCCAAAACCCCAAAATCCCAAAAACCCCAAATTCCCAAATCCCAAACCCCAAACCCCAAATCCCAAAATCCCAAAACCCCAAAATCCCAAACCCCAAACCCCAAAACCCCAAATCCCCAAATCCCCAAAACCCAAACCCCAAATCCCAAACCCCAAAACCCCCAAACCCCAAAATCCCAAATCCCAAACCCAAAACCCCCAAACCCCAAAACCCCAAATTCCCAAAATCCCAAACCCCAAAATCCCAAAACCCCAAAATCCCAAACCCCAAAAACCCCAAAACCCCAAACCCCAAAATCCCAAAATCCCCAAAACCCCAAATCCCAAAAACCCCAAAATCCCAAAAACCCAAAATCCCAAAATCCCAAAATCCCCAAAACCCCAAATCCCAAAAACCCCAAGACCCCAAAACCCAAAATCCCAAACCCCAAACCCCAATCCCAAATCCCCAAAATCCCCAAATCCAAAATCCCAAACCCCAAACCCCAAACCCCAAAACCCCAAACCCAAAACCCAAATCCCCAAAATCCCAAAATCCCAAACCCCAAAATCCCAAACCCCAACCCCAAAATCCCAAAAACCCCAAACCCCAAAATCCCCAAAACCCCAAAATCCCAAACCCCAAAACCCCAAATCCCAAACCCCAAATCCCAAACCCAAAACCCCAAAACCCAAACCCCAAAACCCAAAACCCCAAACCCAAAATCCCAAAATCCCAAACCCCAAAAACCCCAAACCCCCAAATCCCAAAACCCAAAATCCCAAACCCCAAAATCCCAAAACCCCAAAATCCAAAACCCCAAAATCCAAACCCCAAAACCCCAAATCCCAAACCCCAAAAACCCCAAAACCCCAAAACCCAAACCCCAAAATTCCAAAATCCCAAACCCCAAAATCCCAAATCCAAACCCAAACCCCAAATCCCCAAACCCCAAAATCCCAAAACCCCAAAATCCCAAATCCCAAACCCCAAAATCCCAAAAACCCCAAACCCCAAAATCCCAAAATCCCCAAACCCCAAATCCCCAAAACCCCAAACCCCAAAATCCCAAATCCCAAAATCCCAAAACCCCAAAACCCCAAAACCCCAAAATCCCAAATCCCAAACCCCAAATCCCCAAAACCCCAAACCCCAAAATCCCAAAACCCCAAAACCCCAAAATCCCAAAATCCAAAACCCCAAAAACCCCAAAACCCCAAAATCCCAAAATCCAAACCCCAAAAACCCCAAACCCCAAAACCCCAAAAACCCCAAAATCCCAAACCCCAAAAACCCCAAAATCCCAAATCCCAAATCCCCTCACCTGTTCAGGCCCCTCCCCCCTCACCTGTTCAGCCCCTCCCCCCTCACCTGTTCAGCCCCTCCCCCCTCACCTGTTCAGCCCCTCCCCCTCACCTGTTCAGCCCCTCCCCCCTCCCCTGTTCCCCCCCCTCACCTGTTCAGCCCCTCCCCCTCACCTGTTCAGCCCCTCCCCCTCACCTGTTCAGCCCCTCCCCCCTCACCTGTTCAGCCCCTCCCCCTCACCTGTTCAGCCCCTCCCCCCTCACCTGTTCCCTCCCCCCTCACCTGTTCAGCCCCTCCCCCCTCACCTGTTCAGCCCCTCCCCCCTCACCTGTTCCCCCCCCCTCACCTGTTCAGCCCCACCCCCCTCACCTGTTCAGCCCCCGCACCATGTAGGACTGGAGATCCACGGAGCTGCGGGGACAGGGACAGGTGAGAGCCCAGGTGAGACACCTGGGGACACCTGGGACAGGTGGGGACACTGAGGCAGGACAGGTGAGACCCCCCAGGTGAGACCCCCTGGGACACCTGGGACACCTGGCACAGGTGGGGACACTGAGACAGCACAGGTGAGACCTCCAGGTGAGACCTGGGAACACCTGGGGACACCTGGGACAGGTAGGGACACTGAGGCAGGACAGGTGACACCTCCAGGTGAGACCCCCTGGGACACCTGGGACAGGTGGGGACACCAGGATAGGACAGGAGAGAGCCCAGGTGAGACCCTGGAACAGGTGGGGACACCGGGCAGGACAGGTGAGACCCACAGGTGAGTCCCAGGGTCACCTGGGACAGGTGGGGACACCAGGACAGGACAGGTGAGAGCCCAGGTGAGAGCCCTGGGAACACCTGGCACAGGTGGGGACACTGGGACAGGACAGGTGAGACCCACAGGTGAGACCTGGGACAGGTGGGGACACCAAGGGAACATGGGGGGGAGACAGGTGAGACCTCAGGTGGGACCCTGGGACACCTGGGACAGGTGGGGACACCGGGGCAGGACAGGTGAGACCCACAGGTGAGACCCCCAGAGTCACCTGGGTCACCTGGGACAGGTGGGGACACCAGGATAGGACAGGAGAGAGCCCAGGTGAGACCCTGGAACAGGTGGGGACACCGGGGCAGGACAGGTGAGACCCACAGGTGAGTCCCAGGGTCACCTGGCACAGGTGGGGACATTGGAACAGGACAGGTGAGACCCCTGGGGTCACCTGGGACAGGTGGGAACACCAGAGCAGGACAGGTGAGACCCACAGGTGAGACCCCCCGGGACACCTGGAACACCTGGGACAGGTGGGGATGCCAGGGTAGGACAGGTGAGACCCCCCAGGTGAGACCTGGGAACACCTGGCACAGGTGGGACAGGTGGGGACACTGGAACAGGACAGGTGAGAGCCCCAGGTGAGTCCCAGGGTCACCTGGGACAGGTGGGAACACCAGAGCAGGACAGGTGAGAGCCCCCAGGTGACATCCCCAGGTGAGACCTGGGAACACCTGGCACAGGTGGGACAGGTGGGGACACCAGGGCTGGACAGGTGAGACCCCCCAGGTGAGCCCTGGTAACCTCAGGTGACCTTGGGGGTCACAGGTGGGACACAAAGGTCACAGGTGAGGTCACCTGTGGGGGGGGGGAGGGGTGACCCCAGGTGAGAGCCAGGGGCCACCAGGTGAGGCCAGGTGAGCCAGGGACACCTGGGCCAGGCAAGTGGAGAGGATGGGGGTGGGGGGGCATGACAGGTGAGAGACACAACAGGACAGGTGAGACGGGGACAGGTGAGACAGGTGAGACACAAGCAGACAGGTGAGACAGGTGAGACAGGGACAGGTGACAGGTGAGACAGGTGAGACAGGTGAGACACAAGCAGACAGGTGAGACAGGTGAGACAGGGACAGGTGACAGGTGAGATGCACAAGCACACAGGTGAGACAGGGAGCTGACAAGTGACATAGGGACAGGTGAGACAGGTGAGACAGGTGAGACAGGGACAGGTGAGACACAAGCAGACAGGTAACACAGGGAGGTGACAGGTGACATGGGGCAGGTGAGACAGGTGAGACAGGGACAGGTGAGACAGGTGAGACAAGGGGTGACAGGTGAGACACACAGGATGTGACAGGTGAGATACAAGCAGACAGGTGAGACAGGGACATGGGGCAGGTGACACGGGACAGGTGAGACAGGTGAGACACAAGCAGACAGGTAACACAGGGAGGTGACAGGTGACATAGGGACAGGTGAGACAGGTGAGACAGGGACAGGTGAGACAGGTGAGACAGGTGAGACAGGTGAGACAGGGACAGGTGAGACACACAGGATGTGACAGGTGAGACACAAGCAGACAGGTGGCACAGGGAGTTGGCAGGTGACACGGGGCAGGTGACAGGTGAGACACACAAGCAGACAGGTGAGACAGGGACATGGGACAGGTGAGACAGGTGAGCCAGGTGGGACAGGTGAGACAGGTGGGACTGGTGGGACAGGTGAGACAGGTGGGACTGGTGAGACAAGGACAGGTGAGACAGGTGAGACAGGTACAGGTGACAGGTGAGACACACAAGCCGACAGGTGAGACAGGGAGCTGACAAGTGACATAGGGACAGGTGAGACAGGTGAGACAGAAGCAGACAGGTGACACAGGTAGGTGACAGGTGAGACAGGTGAGACAGGTACAGGAGACAGGTGAGACAGGTGGGACAGGTGAGACAGGTGAGCCAGGTGGGACAGGTGAGACAGGTACAGGTGAGACAGGTGAGACAGGTGAGACAGGTGGGACAGGTGACGGGTGAGACACAAGCACACAGGTGAGACAGGGAGCTGACAGGTGACATAAGGACAGGTGAGACAGATGACACAGGTGGGACAGGTGAGACAGGTGGGACAGGTGCGCTCACCTGTTGAGGTCGCGCACCAGGTAGGGCTGCAGCTCGGCCGAGGGCCCGCGCAGCACCAGCCCCTTGGGCGGCAGGTGAGACAGGGACAGGTGAGACAGGGACAGGTGACAGGTGAGACAGGTGAGACACACAGGATGTGACAGGTGAGACACAAGCAGACAGGTGGCACAGGGAGTTGGCAGGTGACACGGGGCAGGTGACAGGTGAGACACACAAGCAGACAGGTGACACAGGGACATGGGGCAGGTGAGACAGGTGAGACAGGTGAGACAGGTGAGACACAAGCACACAGGTGACACAGGTGAGACAGGTGGGACAGGTGGGCTCACCTGTTGAGGTCGCGCACCAGGTAGGGCTGCAGCTCGGCCGAGGGCCCGCGCAGCACCAGCCCCTTGGGCGGCAGCCGCTCGCCCTGGCTGGGCTGGCGCTGCAGGTGAGGGTTGCGCAGCGCCACGCTGATGTCCGTCAGCAGCCGCGGCAGCGGGCCCAGCTTCAGCAGCGCCTCCTGCCGGACAGGTAAGCACACCTGAGCACACCTGAGCGCACCTGGGAACACCTGAGAGAACCTGAGCACACCTGGGCACACCTGAGTGCACCTGTGATCCCATCTAGGGGAGCCCTATTGGCTGTGATGGGGCCCAGCCTCAGCAGCGCCTCCTGCCGGACAGGTAAGCACACCTGAGTGCACCTGAGCACACCTGAGCACACCTGAGAGCACCTGGGTGCACCTGGGCACACCTGAGATCCCATTTAGGGGAGCCCCAGTGACCGTTATAGGGCCCAGCTTCAGCAGCGCCTCCTGCCGGACAGGTGAGGAGCACACCTGAGCACACCTGAGCGCACCTGGGTGCACCTGAGCGCACCTGTGATCCCATTTAGGGAAACCCCAGTGACTGTTATAGGGCCCAGCTTCAGCAGCGCCTCCTGCCGGACAGGTAAACACACCTGAGTGCACCTGAGCACACCTGAGCACACCTGGGCACACCTGAGTGCACCTGTGATCCCATCTAGGGGAACCCCAGTGACTGTGATAGGGCCCAGCTTCAGCAGCGCCTCCTGCCAGACAGGTAAGCACACCTGAGCGCACCTGGGCACACCTGTGATCTCATTTAGGGAAACCCCAGTGACCTCCCATTGGCTGTGATGGGGCCCAGCTTCAGCAGCGCCTCCTGCTGGACAGGTGAGGAGCACACCTGGGAACACCTGAGAACACCTGGGAACACCTGGGAACACCTGGGGACCTCACCTGGGTGGGACAGCGGTGGGGGCGGGGAGGGTCACCCTCCCCACGACCGCCCGCCAGGTGAGCTCATGGCAGCACAGGTGAGGCCATAACCGCACAGGTGAGGCCGTGGCCGGACAGGTGAGCCCATGGCCACACAGGTGAGGCCGTAGCCAGACAGGTGAGGCCGTGGCCGCACAGGTGAGCCCGTGGCCGCACAGGTGAGCCCATAGCCGCACAGGTGAGGCCGTGGCCGCACAGGTGAGCCCATAGCAGCACAGGTGAGGCCATGGCCGCACAGGTGAGCCCATAGCAGCACAGGTGAGCCTGTGGCCACACAGGTGAGGCCGTGGCCGGACAGGTGAGCCCATGGCCGCACAGGTGAGGCCGTAGCCAGACAGGTGAGACCGTAGCCACACAGGTGAGGCTGTAGCCGCACAGGTGAGCCCGTGGCTGCACAGGTGAGGTCATAACCGCACAGGTGAGCCCATGGCCGCACAGGTGAGCCCATAGCAGCACAGGTGAGCCCATGGCCACACAGGTGAGGCCGCGGCCGGTCCCCCAGGTGCGCCCAGGTGCGGTACCTTGCTGAGCTGGCTCATGACCTCCCAGAGTAGCCCAGGTGAGCCCACGGCCGCACAGGTGAGCCCATAGCAGCACAGCTGAGGCTGTGGCCGGACAGGTGAGCCCATAGCAGCACAGGTGAGGCCGTGGCCACACAGGTGAGGCTGAAGCCACACAGGTGAGGCCGTGTGTGAAGCTGTGGCTGCACAGGTGAGCCCATAGCAGCACAGGCGAGCCCATAGCAGCACAGGTGAAGGTGTGGCAGTACAGGTGAGCCCGTGGCTGCTCAGGTGAGGCTATAGCCACACAGGTGAAGCTGCGGCCGCACAGGTGAGCCCATGGCTGCAGAGATGAAGGTGCGGCCCCACAGGTGAGCCCGTGGCAGCACAGGTGACCCCACAGCTGCACAGGTGAGCCTGTGGCCACACAGGTGAGCCCATAGCAGCACAGGTGAGCCCGTGGCCGCACAGGTGAGGCCATAACCGCACAGGTGACGCTGTGGCCGCACAGGTGAGGCCGTAGCCAGACAGGTGAGCCCGTGGCCGCACAGGTGAGGCCGTGGCCGGTCGTCCAGGTGTGCCCCAGGTGCGGTACCTTGCTGAGCTGGCTCATGACCTCCCAGAGCAGCCCAGGTGGGGAGTCCCTCCCCATGACCAACCCCCAGGTGACTGTGCAGCCACACAGGTGAGGCTGTAGCCGGACAGGTGAGCCCGTGGCCGCACAGGTGAGGCCTTGGCCGCACAGGTGAGGCTGTGGCCAGAAAGGTGAGCCCATAGCAGCACAGGTGAGGCCGTGGCTGGACAGGTGAGCCCATAGCAGCACAGGTGAGCCCATGGCCGCACAGGTGAGCCCATAGCAGCACAGGTGAGCCCATGGCCGCACAGGTGAGCCCGTGGCCGGTCGCCCAGGTGCGCCCAGGTGCGGTACCTTGCTGAGCTGGCTCATGACCTCCCAGAGCAGGGCGTGCAGCGTGGAGAGCTCGCGGCCCAGGTCGATGTAGCCCTCGAAGCTGGAGCTGTTGGTCAGCGTGTCCAGGTTGGAGATCTCGTAGAGGAACTGCTGCATGCTGGCCCACTCCAGCTCCAGGAACTCGTTCATGAAGGCCATGTACTCCTCCTTGCTGCCGAACCTGGGACAGGTGCGCACAGGTGAGGGCGGGGCCGTCCATCCATCATCCATCATCCATCCATCACCCATCATCCATCCATCATCCATCATCCATCATCCATCCATCATCCATCACCCATCATCCATCCATCATCCATCATCCATCATCCATCCATCATCCATCATCCATCATCCATCCATCATCCATCATCCATCATCCATCCATCATCCATCATCCATCCATCATCCATCATCCATCATCCATCCATCATCCATCATCCATCATCCATCATCCATCCATCATCCATCATCCATCCATCATCCATCCATCATCCATCATCCATCATCCATCATCCATCATCCATCCATCATCCATCATCCATCCATCCATCCATCCATCATCCATCATCCATCCATCATCCATCATCCATCATCCATCCATCATCCATCCATCATCCATCATCCATCATCCATCATCCATCATCCATCCATCATCCATCCATCATCCATCATCCATCATCCATCATCCATCCATCCATCCATCATCCATCATCCATCCATCTCCACCCACCCCACCGCCGCCGTCCCCGCCCTCACTTGGTGAAGTTGGCCAAGTTCTGGATGACCTTGGCGATCAGCGTCAGCGTCCGCGCCGTCTGCTCGTCGGGGTACTCCTGCATCAGCCCGAAGAGGCTGGGGGACATCACGGCCGGGCACAGGAAGCGCAGGAAGAGCGAGGCGCTGATCAGCCGGTCGGCGATGTCCTCCCGCCCGCGCTCGGCGCAGCGCAGCCGCCACGAGGCGAAGACCTCCTTCAGCTCCCGGGGGAACACGCTGATGGTGGTGGCATCACCGCGGACGTCACGTCTATCTCGGGGAACCTGCCCCGAGATGTCCCGTCCCACCTTCCCCCCCCCGTCCCGGCACTCACCAGTGGGAGTTGACCACCTTGCAGAGCGCCAGCTCGCAGCACATGCGCAGGTTGGCCTGGTGGTCGGCCAAGGTGGAGGCCGAGCACTTCATGGGGTCCACCTCGCAGTTCTCCTCCGACTCGTAGAGCGCCCGGATGAACTCGCCTGCGGGGGTGGGGCGGGGTGGGGGGGGGACGCGGGGACACCGAGGGGACACCGAGGGGGGAGGGGGAGAAGGGACCCGATGGCGTCATGGATGGGAGAGGGGACCACCCAAAGATCTCGTGATGGTGGTGATGGAACCACCCAATGATCTCGTGATGGGGGTGATGGAACTGGGAACCACCCAATGATCTCGTGATGGTGGTGATGGAACCGCCCAAAGGTCTCGTGATGGTGGTGATGGAACCGGGAACCATCCAAAGGTCTCATGTTGATGGTGATGGAACCAGGGACCACGCAAAGATCTCGTGATGGTGGTGATGGAACCAGGGACCACCCAATGATCTCATGATGGTGGTGATGGAACCGGGAGCCACCCAAAGATCTCACGATGGTGGTGACGGAACCGGGAACCACCCAAAGATCTCACGATGGTGGTGACGGAACCAGGGACCACCCAATGATCTCATGATGGTGGTGATGGAACCAGGGACCAACCAATGATCTCGTGATGGTGATGGAACCAGCCAAAGGTCTCGTGATGGTGGTGATGGAACTGGGGACCACCCAAAGATGTCATGATGGTGCTGATGGAACCGGGAACCACCCAATGATCTCATGTTGATGGTGATGGAACCAGCCAAAGGTCTCATGATGGTGGTGATGGAACTGGGGACCACCCAATGATCTCGTGATGGTGGTGATGGAACCAGGGACCACCCAAAGATCTCGTGATGGTGGTGATGGAACCACCCAAAGGTCTCGTGATGGTGGTGATGGAACCGGAAACACCCAATGATCTTGTGATGGTGGTGATGGAACCACCCAATGATCTCATGATGGTGGTGATGGAACCAGGAACCACCCAATGATCTCGTGATGGTGGTGATGGAAACACCCAAAGATCTCGTGATGGTGGTGATGGAACTGGGAACCGCCCAATGATCTCGTGATGGTGATGATGGAACCGGGAACCACCCAATGATCTCGTGATGGTGATGATGGAACCATCCAAAGATCTCGTGATGGTGTTGATGGAACTGGGAACCACCAAATGATATCGTGATGGTGGCGATGGAACCTGGCCATGAGTGGAGACCATCCAACCATCTAACGACCACAACAAGGGGCCACCCAACCACGTCATGGTCATGAGTGGGGACCACCCAATGGTCACACGGCCATGAGAAGGAACCATCCAACCATCTCACGGCCACGAGTGGGACCACCCACCCCAGCCAATGAGGCCATACCCCCTGCGAGGCCGCCCGGTGCTGCTGGCGCTCACCAATGGCGTCCTTGAGGTATTTCTGGCCGATGAGCTTCAGGTACTCCTCGATGGCTTTGGTGGCCAAGGTGTTCTCCCGGAAGATCAGGTGCTCCCGGTCCATAAAACGATCCACCTCCGTCATGGCCATGTCCGACAGGAAGTCCTGCCCGCGACCGTCAGCGCGGCCCGGCGCCGGACATCCCTCTGTCCCAGCTCCATCATCCATCCAGCCATCTTCATCCACCCATTGTCCATCTTCATCCATCATCCATCATCCATCATCCATCATCCATCATCCATCATCCATCCATCATCCATCATCCATCATCCATCATCCATCATCCATCCATCATCCATCATCCATCATCCATCCATCATCCATCCATCATCCATCCATCATCCATCATCCATCATCCATCATCCATCATCCATCATCCATCCATCATCCATCCATCATCCATCCATCATCCATCATCCATCATCCATCCATCATCCATCCATCATCCATCCATCATCCATCATCCATCATCCATCATCCATCATCCATCATCCATCCATCATCCATCCATCATCCATCCATCATCCATCATCCATCATCCATCCATCATCCATCCATCATCCATCCATCATCCATCATCCATCCATCATCCATCATCCATCATCCATCATCCATCATCCATCATCCATCATCCATCCATCATCCATCCATCATCCATCCATCATCCATCATCCATCCATCATCCATCCATCATCCATCATCCATCATCCATCATCCATCCATCATCCATCATCCATCCATCATCCATCCATCATCCATCCATCATCCATCATCCATCCATCATCCATCATCCATCATCCATCATCCATCATCCATCATCCATCATCCATCCATCATCCATCATCCATCCATCATCCATCATCCATCATCCATCCATCATCCATCCATCATCCATCCATCATCCATCCATCCATCCATCCATCATCCATCATCCATCATCCATCATCCATCCATCCATCATCCATCCATCATCCATCCATCATCCATCCATCATCCATCCATCATCCATCATCCATCCATCATCCATCATCCATCCATCATCCATCCATCATCCATCCATCATCCATCATCCATCATCCATCATCCATCCATCATCCATCATCCATCATCCATCATCCATCCATCATCCATCATCCATCCATCATCCATCATCCATCCATCATCCATCCATCATCCATCCATCATCCATCATCCATCATCCATCCATCCATCCATCATCCATCCATCATCCATCATCCATCATCCATCCATCATCCATCCATCATCCATCCATCATCCATCATCCATCCATCATCCATCATCCATCCATCATCCATCATCCATCATCCATCATCCATCATCCATCATCCATCCATCATCCATCATCCATCCATCATCCATCCATCATCCATCATCCATCATCCATCATCCATCATCCATCATCCATCCATCATCCATCATCCATCCATCATCCATCCATCATCCATCCATCATCCATCATCCATCCATCATCCATCCATCATCCATCATCCATCATCCATCATCCATCATCCATCATCCATCCATCATCCATCCATCATCCATCCATCATCCATCATCCATCCATCATCCATCATCCATCATCCATCATCCATCCATCATCCATCATCCATCCATCATCCATCCATCATCCATCATCCATCATCCATCATCCATCATCCATCATCCATCCATCATCCATCCATCATCCATCATCCATCCATCATCCATCATCCATCCATCATCCATCATCCATCATCCATCATCCATCATCCATCATCCATCATCCATCCATCATCCATCCATCATCCATCATCCATCATCCATCATCCATCATCCATCATCCATCCATCATCCATCATCCATCATCCATCATCCATCATCCATCATCCATCATCCATCCATCATCCATCCATCATCCATCATCCATCATCCATCCATCCATCCATCATCCATCATCCATCATCCATCATCCATCCATCATCCATCATCCATCATCCATCCATCATCCATCATCCATCCATCATCCATCCATCATCCATCCATCATCCATCCATCATCCATCATCCATCATCCATCATCCATCATCCATCCATCATCCATCATCCATCATCCATCATCCATCCATCATCCATCATCCATCATCCATCCATCATCCATCATCCATCCATCATCCATCCATCATCCATCCATCATCCATCATCCATCATCCATCATCCATCATCCATCCATCATCCATCCATCATCCATCATCCATCCATCATCCATCCATCATCCATCCATCATCCATCATCCATCCATCATCCATCCATCATCCATCATCCATCCATCATCCATCATCCATCATCCATCATCCATCATCCATCCATCATCCATCATCCATCCATCCATCCATCCATCATCCATCATCCATCATCCATCATCCATCCATCATCCATCCATCATCCATCATCCATCATCCATCATCCATCCATCATCCATCATCCATCATCCATCCATCATCCATCCATCATCCATCATCCATCATCCATCATCCATCATCCATCATCCATCATCCATCATCCATCATCCATCCATCATCCATCATCCATCCATCCACCATCCATCCATCACCCACCCATCCCTCCCACCACCCCACCCTCCCCACCTCCTCCCGGCCCCACGGCCAGTCCCACCTTGGCCTTGCCGGTGCTCTGCAGGATGTGCACCAGGGCGCAGGCCACCTCCTCCTTGCTCTTGACGCTGAGCACGGGCTCCAGCACGGCGCAGAGCATCCGGTAGTTGTTGGTGACGTACTCGGCGAACTCCTTGTAGAGCTCCATGGGCAGGATGCTCATGGTCTGGAAGCGGCTCTTGACCCTCAGCGCCGGGCAACCGGCCTTGCTCTTGCTGCCGCTGGGTTGGCTCAGCGGGTACCACTGCTCGGCAAAGTGCCGCCCGGTGACGCTGGCGATGGGGATGCTGACCTGCAGCCACGGGGAGGGGTTGGTGGGACTTAGGCCGAGAGGTTCTCCGGCCAAGGAACGTAAAGTGCCTGCAAGGTTTGGTTAGAGGAACCGAAGATCTGGATGGATGATGGGTGATGGGTGATGGATGATGGATGATGGATGATGGATGGATGATGGATGATGGATGGATGATGGATGATGGATGATGGATGGATGATGGATGGATGGATGATGGATGGATGATGGATGGATGATGGATGGATGATGGATGGATGATGGATGATGGATGGATGGATGATGGATGATGGATGATGGATGGATGGATGATGGATGGATGATGGATGATGGATGGATGATGGATGGATGGTGGATGGATGATGGATGGATGGATGATGGATGGATGATGGATGATGGATGGATGATGGATGGATGATGGATGGATGATGGATGATGGATGATGGATGATGGATGATGGATGGATGATGGATGATGGATGGATGATGGATGATGGATGATGGATGATGGATGATGGATGATGGATGGATGGATGATGGATGGATGGATGATGGATGGATGGATGATGGTTGATGGATGATGGATGGATGATGGATGATGGATGGATGATGGATGATGGATGGATGATGGATGATGGATGATGGATGATGGATGATGGATGGATGATGGATGATGGATGGATGGATGGATGGATGATGGATGGATGATGGATGATGGATGGATGATGGATGATGGATGATGGATGATGGATGATGGATGATGGATGATGGATGGATGGATGGATGATGGATGATGGATGATGGATGGATGATGGATGATGGATGGATGATGGATGATGGATGATGGATGATGGATGATGGATGGATGATGGATGATGGATGGATGATGGATGATGGATGATGGATGATGGATGATGGATGGATGATGGATGATGGATGATGGATGATGGATGATGGATGGATGATGGGTGATGGATGGATGATGGATGGATGATGGATGGATGGATGATGGATGGATGGATGATGGATGGATGGATGATGGTTGATGGATGATGGATGGATGGATGATGGATGGATGATGGATGATGGATGGATGATGGATGATGGATGATGATGGATGATGGATGATGACGGATGACAGATGATGGATGATGATGGATGATGGATGGTGGATGATGGATGATGGATGATGGATGATGACGGATGACGGATGATGGATGATGATGGATGATGGATGGTGGATGACAGATGATGGATGATGGATGGATGATGGATGATGGATGATGGATGATGGATGATGGATGATGGATGGATGATGGATGGATGATGGATGATGACGGATGACAGATGATGGATGGATGATGGATGGATGATGGATGGATGATGGATGGATGATGGATGGATGATGGATGATGGATGATGGATGGATGATGGATGATGGATGATGGATGGATGACAGATGATGGATGATGATGGATGACCAATGATGGATCTCAGGTGGCCACCACTTGATCGACTCTCCCCTCCCACCCATCCCCCACCCATCCTCCACTCCAACCCCACCCACCTCACCTCCTGCTCCACCACCCCACCACCCACCCACCTCCCCGGTTCCTCACC
Source organism: Phylloscopus collybita (assembly GCA_027886175.1). Taxonomy (NCBI): domain Eukaryota; kingdom Metazoa; phylum Chordata; class Aves; order Passeriformes; family Phylloscopidae; genus Phylloscopus; species Phylloscopus collybita. Next base: position 17,384 of record JAJNNQ010000336.1, read on the forward strand.
ATGCCCACGTAGTTGCTCTTGTCCTTCTTCCTCTTCTTGTCGGTGTCCTTGTAGAGGTGCAGGCGGATGGTCCTGACGGCCGGCAGGTTGTTGAACTCGAAGTGCTCGCCCCAGAAGACGTTGTCGGTGCGGGCCTTGCTGGTGGTGCGGGCGTAGAGCATGTCGTCCAGGCACAGCTCGCAGTAGTAGCGCTTCTTGGGCGGCAGGTCCCGCGCCTCGATCACCCACAGCTTCAGCACGTTGTCCACGCGCCGGCTGTTGTCCTGCGGGGGGGCCGGGAGACAGGTGACCGTCAGAGTCAGGTGGCCATCAGAACCAGGTGGCCATCAGAGCCAGGTGACCATCAGAGCCAGGTGGCTATCAGAGCCAGGTGGCCATCACAGCTAGGTGGCCATCAACACCAGGTGGCCATCAGAGCCAGGTGGCCATCACAGCTAGGTGGCCATCAACACCAGGTGGCCATCAGAGCCAGGTGACCATCAACACCAGGTGGCCATCAACACCAGGTGACCATCCCCACTGCCACCAGGTGACCATCAACGCCAGGTGACCATTAGCGGCAGGTGGCCATCAACACCAGGTGGCCATCAGAGCCAGGTGGCCATCAACGCCAGGTGGCCATCAACACCAGGTGACCATCCCCACTGCCACCAGGTGACCATCAACGCCAGGTGACCATTAGCGGCAGGTGGCCATCAACACCAGGTGGCCATCAGCACCAGGTGATCATCAGCACCAGGTGGCCATCACTAACAGGTGGCCATCAATGCCAGGTGGCCATCAGAGCCAGGTGACTATCCCCACTGCCACCAGGTGACCATCAGCACCAGGTGGCCATCAACGCCAGGTCCCGCGCCTCGATCACCCACAGCTTCAGCACGTTGTCCACGCGCCGGCTGTTGTCCTGCGGGGGGGGCGGGAGACAGGTGAACATCAGAGCCAGGTGGCCATCAGAGTCAGGTGGCCATCAACGCCAGGTGGCCATTAACACCAGGTGGCCATTAACACCAGGTGGCCATCAGAACCAGGTGGCCATCAGAGCTAGGTGGCCATCAACACCAGGTGACCATCAGAACCAGGTGGCCATTAACACCAGGTGGCCATCAGAACCAGGTGGCCATCAGAACCAGGTGGCCATCAGCGCCAGGTGGCCATCAACGCCAGGTGGCCATCAACGCCAGGTGGTCATCAGAGTCAGGTGGCCATCAGCACCAGGTGGCCATCACCAACAGGTGACCATCAACACCAGGTGACCATCAACGCCAGGTGACCATTAGCAGCAGGTGGCCATCAACACCAGGTGGCCATCAGCACCAGGTGATCATCAGCACCAGGTGATCATCAGCACCAGGTGGCCATCACTAACAGGTGGCCATCAATGCCAGGTGGCCATCAGAGCCAGGTGACCATCCCCACTGCACCAGGTGACCATCAGCACCAGGTGGCCATCAACGCCAGGTCCCGCGCCTCAATCACCCACAGCTTCAGCACGTTGTCCACGCGCCGGCTGTTGTCCTGCGGGGGGGGCGGGAGACAGGTGAACATCAGAGCCAGGTGGCCATCAGAGCCAGGTGACCATCAGAGGCAGGTGGCCATCAGAGCCAGGTGGCCATCAGAGCCAGGTGGCCATCAACACCAGGTGGCCATCAACACCAGGTGGCCATCAGAGTCAGGTGGCCATCAGAACCAGGTGGTCATCAGTGTCATGTGACCATCCCTACTGCCACCAGGTGACCATCAACACCAGGTGACCATCAGAGCCAGGTGGCCATCAGAACCAGGTGAACATCAATGCCAGGTGGCCATCAGAACCAGGTGGCCATCAGTGTCATGTGATCATCCCTATTGCCACCAGGTGACCATCAGAACCAGGTGGCCATCACCAACAGGTGACCATCAACACCAGGTGACCATCAGAACCAGGTGGCCATCAGAGCCACGTGGCCATCAACACCAGGTGGCCATCAACGCCAGGTGACCATCAACGCCAGGTGACCATCAACACCAGGTGACCATCAGCACCAGGTGGCCATCAGAGCCAGGTGGCCATCAGAGTCAGGTGGCCATCAGAGCCAGGTGGCCATCAACACCAGGTGACCGTCAACGCCAGATGACCATCAGCACCAGATGACCATCAGCACCAGATGACCATCAGCACCAGGTGGTCATCAAAACTAGGTGATCATCAGCACCAGGTGGCCATCACCAACAGGTGACCATCAATGCCAGGTGGCCATCAGAGCCAGGTGGCCATCAGAGCCAGGTGGCCATCAACGCCAGGTGACCATCAGCACCAGTTGGCCATCACTGCCAGGTGACCATCAACAGCAGGTGACCATCAGAACCAGGTGACCATCAGAGTCAGGTGGCCATCTGCATCCCCTCCAACTGACCACCCAACTGACCACCACCACCAGCTGACCACCTCCGTCACTGATTGACCATCAGTACCAGTTGGCCACCTCCATCGCCAGCTGACCATTGACGCCCTGACCGTGTCCCGTCACCGTCTGACCGTCCCCACCAGCTGACCATCCCCAAGTCAGGTGGCCATCAACGCCAGGTGGCCATCAGCACCAGGTGGTCATCATCATCCACACCAGCTGACCATCTCCATTCCCACCACTCCACCGGCCCCGTGACCAGTTCACCCCCCATCACCAGCTGACCGTCAACATCCCACCAGCTGAGTACCCACCCCCATGACCAGCTGACCACCTCCATGACCACCTGACCACCTCCATGACCAGCTGACCATCCCCATGACCACCTGCCCATCTCAGTTACCACCTGACCTTCCCAGTGACCATCTGACCACCCCCATGACCATCTGACCATCCCCATGACCACCTGACCATCTCAATGACCACCTCAGTGACCACCTGCCCACCTCCACGACCACCTGACCACCCCCATGACCACCTGCCCATCCCAGTGACCACCTGACCATCCCAGTGACCACCGGACCACCTCCATGACCACCTGACCATCCCAGTGACCACCTGACCACCCCCATGACCACCTGCCCATCCCAGTGACCACCTGACCATCCCAGTGACCACCGGACCACCTCCATGACCACCTGACCATCCCCATGACCACCTGACCTTCCCAGTGACCACCTGACCACCCTCATGACCACCTCACCACCCCCATGACCACCTGACCATCCCCATGACCACCTGCCCATCCCAGTGACCACCTGCCCATCTCAGTGACCACCTGACCTTCCCAGTGACCATCTGACCACCCCCATGACCACCTGACCACCTCAGTGACCACCTGCCCTCCCCACGCCCCACCTTGACCACTGACCACCACCGACCACCCCCACACCAACTGACCCCTCCCCCCACCCCCGTTAGCCCCTCCCCCACCCCATTAGCCCCGCCCCCTCCCCCTTAGCCCCGCCCCCTCCCCCTTAGCCCCGCCCACCTTGTTGGGCTTGACCGCCCGCTGCAGGTTCTCGATCCACTTGTCCCTCTCGGCCGCTGACCGGCAGGCGAAGCACTTGGTGCCCGAGGCCGTGGTCACCTGCGGGGTCAGGGGTCAGCCACGCCCCCCGCCTCAGGTGGGACACGCCCCCTGCCTCAGGTGGGACACGCCCCCCGCCTCAGGTGGGACACGCCCCCCGACTCAGGTGAGACACGCCCCCTGACTCAGGTGGGACACGCCCCCCAACTCAGGTGGGACACGCCCCCCAACTCAGGTGGGACACGCCCCCTTGACTCAGGTGAGACACGCCCCCTGCCTCAGGTGGGACACGCCCCCTGCCTCAGGTGGGACACGCCCCTTGACTCAGGTGGGACACGCCCCCCACCTCAGGAGGGACACGCCCCCCGACTCAGGTGGGACACGCCCCCCCTGCCTCAGGTGGGCCATGCCCCCTGACTCAGGTGGGACACGCCCCCCGCCTCAGGTGAGACATGGCCCCTGACTCAGGTGGGACACGCCCCCCTGCCTCAGGTGGGACACACCCCCTGCCTCAGGTGGGACACGCCCCCTGACCACCCCCATCACCAGCTGACCACCTCCATGACCACCTGTCCACTCCCATGACCAGTTGGCCATCCCAGTGACCAGCTGACCATCCCCATCTGACCACCCCCATGACCAGCTGACCACCTGCCCATCTCAGTGACCACCTCCATGACCACCTGACCACCTCCATAACCAGTTGCCCACCACCACGACCAGTTGCCCATCCCAGTGACCACCTGCCCACTCCCATGACCACCTGCCCATCTCAGTGACCACCTGCCCACCCCCAGTGACCACCTACCCACCTCCATGACCACCTGCCCACCTCCATGACCACCTCACCATCCCAGTGACCACCTGCCCATCCCAGTGACCACCTGCCCACCTCCATGGCCACCTGCCCACCCCAGTGACCACCTCCCCACCCCCATGACCACCTGCCCCTCCCAGTGACCAGCTGACCTCCCCAGTGACCACCTGACCATCTCCATGACCAGTTGCCCACCCCCATGATGACCTGCCCACCCCAGTGACCACCTGCCCACCTCCATGACCACCTCCCCATCCCAGTGACCACCTGCCCACCCCAGTGACCACCTGCCCACCTCCATGACCACCTGCCCACCTCCATGACCACCTCCCCATCCCAGTGACCACCTGCCCACCTCCATGACCAGTTGCCCATCCCAATGACCACCTCCCCACCCCAGTGACCACCTTCCCATCTCAGTGACCACCTGCCCATCCCAGTGACCACCTGCCCACCTCCATGGCCACCTGACCACCCCAGTGACCACCTCCCCACCCCCATGACCACCTGCCCCTCCCAGTGACCAGCTGACCTCCCCAGTGACCACCTGACCATCTCCATGACCAGTTGCCCACCCCCATGATGACCTGCCCACCCCAGTGACCACCTGCCCACCTCCATGACCACCTCCCCATCCCAGTGACCACCTGCCCACCTCCATGACCAGTTGCCCATCCCAATGACCACCTCCCCATCCCAGTGACCACCTGCCCACCTCCATGACCACCTGCCCACCTCCATGACCAGCTGACCACCTCCATGACCAGTTGCCCATCCCAATGACCATCTGACCATCCCCAGCTGACCATCCCACGACCACCTGACCACCCCAGTGACCACCTCACCACCCCAGTGACCACCTCACCACCCCAGTGACCACCTGTCCACTTCCATGACCACCTGACCACCCCCATGACCACCTCCCCATCCCAGTGACCACCTGCCCACCTCCATGACCAGCTGACCACCTCCATAACCAGTTGCCCATCCCAATGACCACCTCCCCACCCCAGTGACCACCTGCCCACCCCAGTGACCACCTGTCCACCTCCATGACCAGTTGCCCATCCCAGTGACCACCTGACCACCCTCACGACCCACCTGCCCACCTCCATGACCACCTCACCACCCCAGAGGTGACCACCTCCATGACCACCTGCCCACCTCCATGACCACCTCCCCATCCCAGTGACCACCCCCATGACCAGCTGACCACCTCCATGACCACCTGACCATCTCAGTGACCACCTGACCACCCCCATGACCAGTTGCCCATCCCAGTGACCACCTGCCCATCCCAATGACCACCTGCCCATCCCAATGACCACCTGCCCACCTCCATGGCCACCTGACCACACCCATGACCACCTGACCACCTCCATGACCACCTGCCCATCTCAGTGACCACCTCCCCATCCCAGTGACCACCTCAGTGACCACCTGCCCACCTCCATGACCACCTGCCCACCCCCATGACCACCTGACCATCTCAGTGACCACCTCACCACCCCAGTGACCATCTGCCCACCCCCAGTGACCACCTGCCCACCTCCATGACCACCTGCCCACCCCAGTGACCACCTGCCCACCTCCATGACCACCTGCCCACCCCAGTGACCACCTCCATGACCAGCTGCCCACCTCCATGACCAGTTCCCCAACCCAATGACCATCTGACCATCCCCAGCTGACCATCCCATGACCCGTTGCCCATCTCAGTGACCACTTGACCACCCCCACGACCACCTCACCACCCCAGTGACCACCCGACCCCTTTCTGGAGGACCCCAAAACCCCAGACCATTCCTGGTGGTCCCACCTCGAAGCAGAACTCCTGGCCCAGGATGCTGCTGTGCACGGCCTTGATGATGGAATCCTCGTCCAGGTTCAGCTCCAGCGCCTCGGCCGCGCTCGAGGGGCTCAGCAGCGACTCGTGCGAGTGCGACTCCTTAAAGCTCTGCATCAGCCGGGCCCTGGGGGGGGAGTTCCGGGGGTTTTGGGGGGATTTGGGGGGAATTTGGGAAATTTGGGTTGTTTGGGGGAGATTTGGGGTCATTTTGGGGGGATTTTGGGGGAGTTTGGGGGGATTTGAGGGGGGATTTGTGCGAGTGCGACTCCTTAAAGCTCTGCATCAGCCGGGCCCTGGGGGGGGAATTTGGGGGGTTTTGGGGGGATTTGGGGGGAATTTGGGAAATTTTTGGGAATTTTGGGGGGATTTGGGGTCATTTTGGGGGGATTTGGGGTCATTTTGGGGGGGATTTGTGCGAGTGCGACTCCCTAAAGCTCTGCATCAGCCGGGCCCTGGATGGGGGGGAGTTCCGGGGGTTTTGGGGGGGTTTTGGGGAAATTTTTGGGGATTTTGGGTCATTTTTGGGGAGAATTGGGGAGATTTGGGGTCATTTTGGGGGGATTTTGGGTGGGTTTGGGGTCATTTTGGGTGGGTTTGGGGTCATTTTGGGGGGGATTTGTGCGAGTGCGACTCCTTAAAGCTCTGCATCAGCCGGGCCCTGGGGGGGGATTTCGGGGGGTTTTGGGGGGATTTGGGGGGAATTTGGGAAATTTTTGGGAATTTTGGGAAATTTTGGGGGGATTTGGGGTCATTTTGGGGTGAATTTCTGGGGGTGGGACTCCTTAAAGCTCTGCATCAGCCGGGCCCTGCAGCGGGGGAGTTCGGGAGTTTTGGGGGGGTTTTGGGAAATTTTTGGGAATTTTTTGGGGATTTGGGGTCATTTGGGGGGGATTTGGGGGGATTTTGGGGGGATTTTGGGAGAGTTTGGGGGGATTTTGGGGGATTTGTGCGAGTGCGACTCCTTAAAGCTCTGCATCAGCCGGGCCCTGGATGGGGATTTCGGGGGGTTTTGGGGGGATTTGGGGGGAATTTGGGAAATTTTTGGGAATTTTGGGAAATTTTGGGGGGATTTGGGGTCAATTCAGGGGGATTTGGGGTCATTTTGGGAGGATTTTGGGGGGATTTTGGGGATTTCTGGGAGTGGGACTCCTTAAAGCTCTGCATCAGCCGGGCCCTGGATCGAGGATTTCAGGAGTTTTGGGGGGGATTTGGGGTCATTTTTGGGGAAATTGAAGAGATTTGGGGTCATTTTGGGTGGGTTTGGGGTCATTTTGGGGGGGATTTGTGCGAGTGCGACTCCTTAAAGCTCTGCATCAGCCGGGCCCTGCATGGGGGGGATTTCCGGGGGTTTTGGGGGGGTTTTGGGGAAATTTTTGGGGATTTTGGGTCATTTTTGGGGAAATTGGGGAGATTTGGGGTCATTTTGGGTCATTTTGGGTCATTTTGGGTCATTTTGGGTCATTTTGGGTGGGTTTGGGGTCATTTTGAGGGGGATTTCTGGGGGTGCGACTCCTTAAAGCTCTGCATCAGCCGGGCCCTGGATGGGGGATTTGGGGGGTTTTGGGGGGATTTTGGGGGGGTTTGGTGGAAATTTTGGGGAGATTTGGGGTCATTTTTGGGGAAATTGAGGAGATTTGGGGTCATTTTGGGGGAATTTTGGGGGGGATTTCTGGGGGTGGGACTCCTTAAAGCTCTAGGGGGGGGGATTTTTGGGGGGATTTTGGGGGAATTTGGGAAATTTTTGGGAATTTTGGGAAATTTTTTGGGGATTTGGGGTCATTTTTGGGGAAATTGGGGAGATTTGGGGTCATTTGGGGTCATTTGGGGTCATTTTGGGTGGGTTTGGGGTCATTTTGGGGGGGATTTCTGGGGGTGGGACTCCTTAAAGCTCTGCATCAGCCGGGCCCTGGATCGAGGATTTCGGGAGTTTTGGGGGGGATTTGGGGTCATTTTTGGGGAAATTGGGGCGATTTGGGGTCATTTTGGGGGGAATTCGGGGGGATTTTGGGGGATTTGTGCGAGTGCGACTCCTTAAAGCTCTGCATCAGCCGGGCCCTGGGGGGGGATTTGGGGGGTTTTGGGGGGATTTGGGGGGAATTTGGGAAATTTTGGGAAATTTTGGGAAATTTTGGGGGGATTTGGGGTCATTTTGGGTGGGTTTGGGGTCATTTTGGGGGATTTGTGCGAGTGCGACTCCTTAGAGCTCTGCATCAGCCGGGCCCTGGATGGGGGGGAGTTCCGGGGGTTTTGGGGGGATTTGGGGGGAATTTGGGAAATTTTTGGGAATTTGGGGAAATTTTGGGGGGATTTGGGGTCATTTTGGGGGGATTTGGGGGATTTTGGGGTGATTTTGGGGGGGATTTCTGGGAGTGCGACTCCTTAAAGCTCTAGGGGGGGGATTTTGGGGGAATTTGGGAAATTTTTTGGAATTTTTGGAAATTATGGGGATTTGGGGTCATTTTTGGGGAAATTGGGGAGATTTGGGGTCATTTTGGGGGGGATTTTTGGGGGTGGGACTCCTTAAAGCTCTGCATCAGCTGGGCCCTGGATGGGGAATTTGGGGGGTTTTGGGGGGATTTTGGGAAATTTTTTGGGGATTTGGGGTCATTTTGGGGAGATTTGAGGTCATTTTTGGGGAAATTGAGGAGATTTGGGGTCATTTTGGGGTGAATTTCTGGGGGTGGGACTCCGTAAAGCTCTGCATCAGCCAGGCCCTGCATGGGGGGGATTTCCGGGGGTTTTGGGGGGATTTGGGGGGAATTTGGGAAATTTTTGGGAATTTTGGGGGGATTTGGGGTCATTTTGGGTCATTTTGGGGTGATTTTGGGTGGGTTTGGGGTCATTTTGGGGGGGATTTTTGCGAGTGCAACTCCTTAAAGCTCTGCATCAGCCGGGCCCTGGATGGGGATTTTGGGGGTTTTTGGGGGGATTTGGGGGGAATTTGGGAAATTTCTGGGAATTTTGGGGAGATTTGGGGTCATTTTGGGTCATTTTGGGGTGATTTTGGGTGGGTTTGGGGTCATTTTGGGGGGGATTTGTGCGAGTGCGACTCCTTAAAGCTCTGCATCAGCCGGGCCCTGGGGGGGGATTTCGGGGGGTTTTGGGGGGATTTGGGGGGAATTTGGGAAATTCAGGTCATTTTTGGGGAGAATTGGGGAGATTTGGGGTCATTTTGGGGGGATTTTGGGGGAGTTTGGGGGGATTTGAGGGGGGATTTGTGCGAGTGCGACTCCTTAAAGCTCTGCATCAGCCGGGCCCTGAATTGGGGATTTTGGGGGGATTTTGGGAATTTGGGGGTGATTTTTGGGGGATTTTTTTGGAAATTATGGGGATTTGGGATCATTTTGGGGAGATTTGGGGGGAGTTTGGGGGTTGGAAAGGGATTTTGGGAGGATTTTGGGGGGATTTTGGGGATTTTTGGGGGATTTTAAGAGATTTTGGGGGAATTTTGGGGGGATTTGAAGGGATTTTGGGGGATTTTTTGGGGTTTGGGGGATTTTGGGGGAATTTTGAGGGGGGGATTTTTTTGGGAATTTTGGGAAATTTTTTTGCGATTTTTGGGGGGATTTTCAAGGCTTCTGGGGGATTTTGGGGGATTTGGGGGATTTTTGGGAATTTCTGGGGGGATTGGGGGGGGATTTTTTGGGATCTTTTTGGTAATTTTGGGGATTTTTGGGGGATTTTCAGGGAATGGTTGAGGGTGGATTTTTGGGGGGATTTTTGGGGATTTTTTGGGATTTTGGGGGGATTTTGGGAGATTTGGGGCAATTTTTGGGGGGATCTTGGGGGGATTTGGGGAATTTTGGGGGGATTTGGGGGGGGGATTTTTTGGGGATTTTTTTGGGGATTTTTTTGGTGATTTTGGGGGATTTTTTGGGGATTTTTGGGGGATTTTTTTGGATTTTTTTTTTTATTTTTGGGGGGATTTTTGGGAGCGTTTTGGGGATTTTTTGGGGGGATTTTTGGGATTTTTGGGGGGATTTTTTTGGGGATTTTTTGGGGGATTTTTCGGGATTTTTTGGGGGATTTTTTTGGGGATTCTTTGGGGATTTTGGGGGGGGATTTTTTTGGATTTTTTTGAATTTTTTTTTGATTTTTTGGGATTTTTTGGGATTTTTTTTGGATTTTTTTTTTTATTTTTGGGGGGATTTTTTTGGTTTTTTTTTGGGGAATTTTTTTTGAATTTTTTTGGATTTCTTGGGATTTTTTTGGGGATTTTTTTGGGGGATTTTTGGGAATTTTTTGGGGGGATTTTTTTGGGATTTTTTGGGGGATTTTTTTTGGGATTTTTTTGGGATTTTTTTGGATTTTTCGGGGCCATTTCCCCCCCCGCCCCCCCCACCCTCCCCAGGTGTCCCCCCAGGTGTGTCCCAGGTGTGCCCCCAGGTGCTGCCCGTACCTGTCGCGCTCGGCGCCGTGGGAGCCGCCGGTCCAGTGCCCCCAAATGTCCCCAAAAGCCCCTGAGGTGTCCCCAGGTGTGCCCAGGTGTCCCCAGGTGTGGCCGGGTCTCCTAAGGTGTGTGCCCAGGTGTGTTCGCAGGTGTCCCCCAGGTGACCCCCATGGCCCCAAGGTGTCCCCCCAGGTGTGTCCCTGATGTCCCCAGGTGTGTCCCCAGGTGTGCCCAGGTGTGCCCAGGTGACCCCAAACTCCCTCAGGTGTGTCCCCAAGACCCCCAGATGTGCCCAGGTGTGTTTGCAGGTGTCCCCCAGGTGACCCCAAACTCCCTCAGGTGTGTCCCCAAGACCCCCAGGTGTGCCCAGGTGTACCCAGGTGTATCCCCAATACCCCCAGGTGTATCCCCAGGTGTCCCCAGGTGTATCCCAGGTGTATCCCCAATGCCCCCAGCTGTGCCCAGGTGTATCCCCAGGTGTGCCCAGGTCTATCCCAGCTGTCCCCAGGTGCGCTCACCTGTCGTGGTCGGCGCTGCGGAAGCGGGGCAGGATCTGCCGGATGTTGCCCCCATCCCCCCGAGGTGTATCCCAGGTGTGCCCAGGTGTGCCCTCAGGTGTATCCCCAATGCCCCCAGGTGTGTCCCAGCTGTACCCAGGTGTGTCACCTGCCCCCAGGTGTGTGCCCAGGTGCGCTCACCTGTCGTGGTCAGCACTCCGGAAGTGCAGCAGGATCTGCCCCAACCCCCCTGAGGTGTGCCCAGGTGCCCCCAGGTGTCCCCAGGTGTGCCCAGCTGTATCCCAGGTGTACCCAGGTGTACCCCACGTGTGTCACCTGCCCCCAGGTGTACCCAGGTGCCCACAGGTGTATCCCAGGTGTGCCCAGGTCTATCCCAGGTGCATCCCCAATGCCCCCAGGTGTATCCCAGGTCTGTCCCCAATACCACCAGGTGCCCCCAGGTGTACCCAGGTGTACCCCAGGTGTGTCACCTGCCCCCAGGTGCGCTCACCTGTCGTGGTCAGCACTCCGGAAGCGGGGCAGGATCTGCCGGAAGCTGCCCCCCAACACCCCCAGGTGTGCCCAGGTGCCCCCAGGTGTATCCCAGGTGTGCCCAGGTGTATCCCCAATGCCCCCAGGTGTACCCAGCTGTACCCAGGTGTGCCCAGGTGTGCCCCCAGATGCATCCAGGTGTGCCCAGGTGTATTCCCAATGCCCCCAGGTCTATCCCAGGTGCCCCCAGGTGTACCCCAGGTGTGTTGCCTGCCCCCAGGTGTGCCCAGGTGTATCTCCCCCACACCCAGGTGCCCCCAGGTGTATCCCAGCTGCCCCCAGGTGTATCCCAGGTGCCCCCAGCTGTACCCAGGTGCCCCCAGGTGTGTCCCAGCTGTACCCAGGTGTGCCCAGGTGTATCCCCAATGATCCCAGGTGTGCCCAGCTCTACCCAGGTGTATCCCAGGTGTGCCCAGGTGTGCCCAGGTGCGCCCAGGTGCGCTCACCTGTCATGGTCAGCACTCCGGAAGCGGGGCAGGATCTGCCGGAAGCTGCCCCCCAACACCCCCAGGTGTGCCCAGGTGTGCCCCCAATGATCCCAGGTGTGCCCAGCTCTACCCAGGTGTATCCGAGGTGTACCCCAGGTATGCCCAGGTGCCCCCAGGTGTATCCCAGGTGTGCTCAGGTGTATCCCCAATGCCCCCAGGTGTGTCCCAGCTGTACCCAGGTGTGTCACCTGTCCCCAGGTGCGCTCACCTGTCGTGGTCGGCGCTGCGGAAGCGGGGCAGGATCTGCCGGAAGCTGCCCCCCAACACCCCCAGGTGTGCCCCAGGTGTATCCCCAATGATCCCAGGTGTATCTCCCACATACCCAGGTGTGCCCAGGTGCCCCCAGGTGTATCCCAGGTGTGCCCAGGTGTATCCCCAATGCCCCCAGCTGTACCCCAGCTATCCCAGGTCTATCCCAGGTGTATCCCCAATGATCCCAGGTGCGCCCAGGTGTGTGCCCAGGTGCGCTCACCTGTCGTGGTCGGCGCTCCGGAAGCGGGGCAGGATCTGCCGGAAGCTGCCCCCCAACAGCCCCAGGTGTATCCCAGGTGTGCCCAGGTGTATCCCCAATGATCCCAGGTCTATCCCAGCTGTACCCAGGTGTACCCAGGTGTGCCCAGGTGCCCCCAGGTGTGCCCAGGTGTATCCCAGGTGTTTCCCAGCTGCCCTCAGGTGTATCCCCAATGCCCCCAGGTGCCCCCAGGTGTGCCCCCAGGTGTGCCCAGGTGCCCCCAGGTGTGCCAGGTGCGCTCACCTGTCGTGGTCGCGCTGCGGAAGCGGGCAGGATCTGCCGGAAGCTGCCCCCCAAACACCCCCAGGTTGTGCCCAGGTGTGCCCAGGTGCCCCCAGGTGTATCCCCAATGTCCCCAGGTGTATCTCCCACATACCCAGGTGTGCCCAGCTCTACCCAGTGTATCCAAGGTGTACCCAGGTGTGCCCAGGTGTATCTCCCGCATACCCAGGTTTACCCAGGTGTGCCCAGCTGTACCCAGGTGTGCCCAGGTGTGCCCAGGTGTATCCCAGGTGCCCCCAAGTGTATCCAGCTGTGCCCCAGGTGGTGCCCAGGTGTATCTCCCGCATACCCAGCCGTGCCCAGGTGTATCCCAGCTGTACCCAGGTGTGTCCAGGTGTGCCCAGGTGCCCCCAGGTCTATCCCAGGTGTATCCCCAATGATCCCAGGTGTGTCCCAGGTGTATCCCAGGTGTATCCCAGGTGTGCCCAGGTGTGTGCCCAGGTGTGCCCAGGTCTATCCCAGGTGTATCCCCAATGATCTCAGGTGTATCCCAGGTGTGCCCAGGTGTGCTCAGGTCTATCCCAGCTGCCCTCAGGTGTATCCCCAATGCCCCCAGGTGTGTCCCAGGTGTGCCCAGGTGTGTCACCTGTGCCAGGTGCGCTCACCTGTCGTGATCAGCACTCCGGAAGTGGGGCAGGATCTGCCGGAAGCTGCCCCCCAACACCCCCAGGTGTGCCCCAGGTGTATCCCCAACGCCCCCAGGTGTGCCCAGCTGTACCCAGGTGTGCCCAGGTCTATCCCAGGTGTATCCCCAATGATCCCAGGTCTATCCCAGGTGCCCCAGGTGTGCCCCAGCTGTACCCAGGTGTATCCCAGGTGCCCCCCAGGTGTACCAGGTGTGCCCCAGGTGTTTCCCAGCTGCCCTCAGGTGTATCCCCAATGCCCCCAGGTGTACCCCAGCTATCCCAGGTCTATCCCAGGTGTATCCCCAATGCCCCCAGGTGCCCCCAGGTGTGCCCAGGTGCGCTCACCTGTCGTGGTCAGCACTCCGGAAGCGGGGCAGGATCTGCCGGAAGCTGCCCCCCAACACCCCCAGGTGTGCCCAGGTGTATCCCAGGTGTGCCCAGGTGTGCCCAGGTCTATCCCAGGTGCCCCCAGGTGCCCCCAGGTGTACCCCAGCTGCCCCCAGGTGTATCACCTGTGCCCAGGTGCGCTCACCTGTCGTGGTCGGCGCTGCGGAAGCGGGGCAGGATCTGCCGGAAGCTGCCCCCCAACACCCCCAGGTGTGTCCCCAGTGATCCCAGGTGTGCCCAGGTGCCCCCAGGTGTATCCCAGGTGTGCCCAGGTGTGTCCCCAATGATCCCAGGTGTGCCCAGCTCTACCAGGTGTATCCCAGGTGTACCCAGGTGCCCCCAGGTGTGTCCCAGGTGTATCCCCAATGCCCCCAGGTGTGTCCCAGGTGTGCCCAGGTGTGTCCCAGCTGTACCCAGGTGTGCCCAGGTGTACCCAGGTGTGCCCAGGTGTGCCCAGGTGTGCCCAGGTGTGTCCCAGCTGTACCCAGGTGTGCCCAGGTGTACCCAGGTGTGCCCAGGTGTGCCCAGGTGTGCCCAGGTGTATCCCCAATGATCCCAGGTCTATCCCAGCTGTAGCCCAGGTGTGCCCAGGTGTGCCCAGGTGTGCCCAGGTGTATCCGCAATGATCCCAGGTCTATCCCAGGTGTATCCCAGGTGTATCCCAGGTGTATCCCCAATGATCTCAGGTCTATCCCAGCTGTACCCAGGTGTGTCACCCTGTGCCCAGGTGCGCTCACCTGTCGTGGTCGGCGCTGCGAAGCGGGGCAGGATCTGCCGGAAGCTGCTGGTCCGGTCCAGCTTGGGCTGGCTCTTGGTTCTCTTGATGGAGCTCTTCAGGCGCCGGCTCAGGAAGCCTTGCTGGGGGGGTCAAAGGTCACGCCGGGGTCACTCAGGGGTCACCGCGGGGTCCACAGGGAGGGGGTCGCGCACGGGGGGTGGCTCAGGGGGTTATTTGGGGTCAGGGTCAGGCAGGGGTCACTCGGGGGTTGTTCGGGGGTCAGGAAGTCTTGCTGGGGGTCAGAGGTCATGCCGGGGTCACCCGGGGGGTCACCCAGGGGTCACGGGGAGGGGGTCGTGCAGGGGGGGTGGCTCAGGGGTCGTTCGGGGTCAGGGGTCAGGCAGAGGGGTCACTCGGGGGGTCATTTGGGGTCAGCCAGGGGTCACTCGGGGGTTGTTCGAGGTCAGGAAGCCTTGCTGGGGGTCAGAGGTCATGCTGGGGTCACCCAGGGTCGGCCGGGGGTCGTGGGGAGGGGGTCAGACACGGGGGGGTGGCTCAAGGGTCGTCAGGGGTCAGGGGTCAGGCAGAGGGTCACTCGTGGTCAGCCAGGGTTACAGAGGGGTCAGCCAGGGTTCACTTGGGGGTTACTTCAGGGTCAGGGGTCAGCCAGGGGTCACTGGGGTCACTGAGGGGGTCACGGGGAGATCAGGGGTCGCTGAGGAGTCAGGGGTCACCGGGGTCATTCGGGGTCAGCCAGAGGTCACTGTGGGGTTATTTAGGGTAAGCTGGGGGTCACTCGGGGGTTATTCGGGGTCAGGGGTCACTTGGGGGTTGTTTGGGGTCAGGGGTCAGGCAGGGGTCACTCAGGGGTTGTTTGGGGTCAGGGGTCACTTCGGGGTTGTTCAGGTCAGGGTCAGCCAGGGGTCACCCGGAGGTCAGCCACAGTCAGGGGTCAGCTAGGGGTCAGCCAAGGGTCAGGGGTCACTGGGGTCAGTGAGGGGTCACAAGGAGATCAGGGGTCACTGAGGGGTCAGGGGTCACCAGGAGGTCACTGGGGGGGTGGGGGTGGGGGGGGTGTTACCCGGTTACCATGGCAACAGAAAACCCTGGCTCCCGGTTACCTGGTTACCATGGCAACGAGGGATTCCCGGACCTGGCCTACCCGGTTACCATGGCAACGGCTGCCTGGGTTACCACGGTAACCGCGGCAGGTGAGAGCGGCGACGACGGTAACCATGGCAACGGATCATTGCGATGGTGGGGGGGTGACGGTAACCATGGCAACGGACAACGGGGCGATGCTAAAGCACGGTAATGGATGATGGGGGAGGGGGATCACGGTAACCATGGCAACGGGCCCTTGGTAACCATGGCAACGGGCCTGTGGTGAATGCGGTAACCATGGCAACGGGCCCTTGGTAAACCACAGTAATGGGGACGCGGTAACCATGGCAACAGGTGTGCGGTAACCATTGTAACCATGGTAACGGTCCTGCGGTAACCATGGTAACCATGGCAATGGGCCCTTGGCAACCATGGCAACCATAGTAATGGTCCTGCGGTAACCATGGCAACGATGGTGACCGAGCCCTTGGTAACCATGGCAACCGTGGTAATGGTCCTGCGGTAACTTTGGTAACGGGCACGCGGTAACCACGGCGACAGGCGTGTGGTAACCATGGCAACGGGCCCTTGGTAACCATGGCAACGGGCCTGTGGTGAATGCGGTAACCATGGCAACAGGTGTGCGGTAACCACGGCGATGGGCCCTCGGTAACCATGGTAACGGGTCCTGCGGTAACCACGGTAATGGGCACGTGGTAACCATGGTAACCATGGCAACCGGCCCGTGGTGTCCATGGCAACGGTCCTGCGATAACCATGGCAACCATGGCGACAGGTCCTTGGTAACCATGGCAACGGGCTCATGGTGACTGTGGTAACCATGGCAACCATGGCACTGGTCCTGTGGTAACCACGGTAACGGGCCCTTGGTATCCATGGTAACGGTCCTGCGGTAACCATGGTAACCACGGCAACAGGCCCTTGGTAACCATGGCGATGGGCCCTTGGTAACCATGGCAACGGTCCTGCGGTAACCATGGTAAACCATGGCAACAGGTGTGTGGTAACCATGGTAACAGTCCCAGCAGTAACCATGGTAACGGGCACGCGGTAACCATGGCAACGGTCCTGCGGTAACCATGGTAACCACGGTAATGGGCACACAGTAACTACAGTAATGGGCACACACGGTAACCATGGCAACAGGCGTGCGGTAACCACGGTAACCATAGTAATGGTCCCTGCGGTAACCATGGTAACCATGGCAACGGGCCCATGGTGACCATGGCAACCACGGCAACGGTCCTGAGGTAACCACAGTAATGGGCACACGGTAACCATGGCAACAGGCGTGCGGTAACCACGGGTAACCATAGCAACAGGCCCTTGGTGACCATGGCAACGGTCCTGCAGTAACCATGGTAACGGGCACACGGTAACCATGGCAACCATGGAAATGGGCCCACGCAAGCTCGACAACAGGCCCTTGGTAACCATGGCAACGGGCCCTCGGTAACCACGGCAACCATGGCAATGGTCCTGCAGTAACCACGGTAACGGGCACGCGGTAACCATGGCAACATGCATGCGGTAACCATGGCAACCATGGAAACGGGCCCATGGTGTCCATGGTAACAGTCCTGTGGTAACCATGGCAACGGGCCCTTGGTAGCCATGGTAACGGTCCTGCGGTAACCATGGTAACCATGGCAACGGGCCCATGGTGTCCATGGCAACCATGGCAACAGTCCTGTGGTAACCATGGTAACCACGGTAATGGTCCTGCGGTAACCATGGTAATGGGCACGTGGTAACCATGGTACGGTCCTGCTGTAACCATGGTAACCACAGCATCAGGCCCTTGGTGACCATGGCAACGGTCCTGCAGTAACCATGGTAACGGGCCCTTGGTAACCACGGCAACCATGGCAATGGTCCTGCAGTAACCACGGTAACGGGCACGTGGTAACCATGGCAACCCTGCATGCGGTAACCATGGCAACCATGGAAACGGGCCCATGGTGTCCATGGTAACAGTCCCTGTGGTAACCACGGCAACGGGCCCTTGGTAACCATGGCAACAGGCCCTTGGCAACCATGGTAGCCATGGTAACGGTCCTGCGGTAACCATGGTAACCATGGCAACGGGCCCTTGGTAACCATGGCAATGGGCCCATGGTGTCCATGGCAACCATGGCAACAGTCCTGTGGTAACCATGGTAACCACGGTAATGGGCACGCGGCAACCACGGCAACAGGCGTGCGGTAACCACGGTAACCATGGCAACGGCCCCGCTGTAACCACGGCGACGGGTGTGTGGTAACCATGGCAACCATGGCAACAGGCCCTTGGCAACCACGGCAACCATAGTAATGGTCCTGCGGTAACCATGGTAACCATGGCAACGGGCCCTTGGTAACCATGGCAAACGGGCCCATGGTGACCATGGCAACCACGGCAACGGTCCTGAGGTAACCACAGTAATGGGCACATGGTAACCATGGCAACAGGCGTGCGGTAACCACGGTAACCATGGCAACGGGCCCTTGGTAACCATGGCAACCATGGTAACGGTCCTGCGGTAACCACAGTAGCGGGCATGTGGTAACCATGGCAACCATGCAACAGGCCCTTGGTGACCATGGCAACGGTCCTGTGGTAACCATGGTAACAGTCCTGTGGTAACCATGGTAACCATGGAAACGGCCCATGGTGAGCTTGACAACAGGCCCTTGGTAACCACGGCAACCATGGCAATGGTCCTGCGGTAACCATGGCAACCATGGCGACAGGCCTTTGGTAACCATGGCAACAGGCCCATGGTGACCATGGCAACCACCGGCAACGGTCCTGCGGTAACCACAGTAATGGGCACGCGGTAACCATGGCAACAGGCCCTTGGTGACCATGGCGACGGTCCTGCAGTAACCATGGTAACGGGCACGTGGTGCCCATGGTGAGCCCAACAATGGGCCCACGGTAACCATGGCAACGGGCCCTCGGTGACCATGGCAACCGGCCCGTGCCGACGACAGCCATGGTCCCGCCGTAACCACGGTGACGCCCCCGCGGTAACCATGGTAACCACGGCCCTGCTCTTGCAGTAACCACGGCGCCGGGCACACGGTAACCACGGCAACGGGCCCCGCGGTAACCACGGCGACGGCGGCGCCGGGGCTGTCACTCACCGAGGGCCGGAAGGGCGGGGCGGGCGGGGCGTCCATAGTTGATGCTGAACTGCTTCCCCGCCGGGAACGCTCTTCCTGCGGGAGCGGCCGCCGTGGTAATCTGGGGAGGGGGGGGAGGGGAGGGGGGGAGGGGGGGCACGGGGAGGGGGTCAGGGCGCCCCCCAAAAACCCCAAAAACCCGCCCGCCCACCTCGGGGGGGTCCCAAAAATCCCAGCCCCAAAATTGTCTGGGGGGTCCCAAAATTGGCTCCACATGGGATTTTGGGGGTCTGGGCGATTTTGGGGGGGGTCTGGGGGGGTTTTGGAAGGGTCCACAGGGGTGAGGGGACCCCCAGATGTGGGGGGGACCCCAAAACCCACCAACCCACCTCGGGGGAGGTCCCAAAAATCCCACCCCCAAATCTTGAGGGGGTCCCAAAATCTGCTCCTCATGGGGGTGGATTGGGGGGATTTTTGGGGGTCTGGGGGCGATTTTGGGGGGCAATTTTGGGGGTTTTTTGGGGGGTCACAGGGGGTGAGGGGACCCCCAGATTTGGGGGGATCCCCAACCCCACCACACCCAGCTCAGGGGGGTCCCAAAAATCCCAGCCCCCAAATCTTGAGGGGGTCCCAAAATCTGCTCCTCATGGGGGTGGATGGGGGATTTTGGGGGTCTGGGAGATTTTGGGGGGATCTGGGGGGGATTTTGGGGGGTCACAGGGGGTCATAAGACCCCAAAATTGGGGGGGACCCCAAAACTTGCCCTCCCAGCTCAGGGGGGTCCCAAAATCCCACCCCCAAATTGTCTGGGGGGGGCCCAAAATCGGCTCCTCATGGGGGTGGATTGGGGGATTTTTGGGGTCTGGGGGGGATTTTGGGGGGCAATTTTGGGGGTTTTTGGGGGGGTCACAGGGGGTCACGAGACCCCAAAATTGGGGGGGACCCCCAAACTTGCCCTCCCAGCTCAGGGGGGGTCCCCAAAATTCCATCCCCAAATTGTCTGGGGGGGTCCCAAAATTGGCTCCTCATGGGGGTGGATGGGGGGATTTTTGGGGGTCTGGGGCGATTTTGGGGGGCACAGGGAGGGGTCAGGGCACCCCCAGGACCCCCAAAAACCCCAAAAACCCGGGGGGACCCCAAAAACCCGCCCGCCACCTGGGGGGGTCCCAAAATCCCAGCCCCAAAATTGTCTGGGGGGTCCCAAATTCGGCTCCTCATGGGGGTGGATTGGGGGATTTTTTGGGGTCTGGGGGGGGGTTGGGGGGCAATTTTGGGGGTTTTGGGGGGTCACAGGGGGTCACGAGACCCCCAAATTGGGGGGACCCCCAAACTTGTCCCCCCCAGCTCAGGGGGGTCCCAAAATCCCAGCCCCAAATTGTCTGGGGGGTCCCAAAATTGGCTCCTCATGGGGTGGATTGGGGGATTTTGGGGTCTGGGGCGATTTTGGGGGGGTCTGGGGGGGATTTGGGGGGTCACAGGGGGTCACGAGACCCCAAAATTGGGGGGGACCCCAAAACCTGCCAATCCAGCTCAGGGGGGGTCCCAAAAATCCCAACCCCCCAAATCTTGAGGGGGTCCAAAATCCACTCCAAGGGGATTTAGGGGGGATTTGGGGGATTTTGGAGGATTTTGGGAGAATTTTGGGGGATTTTGAGGGGATTTGGGGGGATTTGGGTGATTTTGGGGCGATTTTGGGGGAATTTGGGGGATTTGGGGGATTTTTGGGGGGATTTTTGGAAGAATTTGGGGGATTTTTGGGGGGATTTGGAAGAATTTTGAGGAATTTTGGG